>APFE030056959.1:18371-73505 GCA_000404065.3 Pinus taeda
TCTTGAATCTGCATATGTTTGTCCTCGCGCGGCATCATAATCACTTCGCTCTCGTCCTCGCGTGGTGTCGCAATTACGAGATTTATTGCATGAGGATTCTTTCCCAAAGTTATGGCCTCGACTTTGCTCATCGTCTCCAGAATCATTCGCGCACTTAGGTTCTTGTGCATGGCCCCATAAGCCCATCTGATCGCTGGCACGCACAGGTCCCAATCAGTTCGTTTCGCCTGGTAAACTTTGTTCATGATTCCGCATAGCTTTGTGAATGCTCTAACGTGGAATATTTGTGGCATGCGTCGCGTTTCCTGCTGTCGCATTAGGTTCTGATTTTCGATCCATAGTCTGGGATATGCTTGCACAGCACACATCTACACCCATCGACACAGGTGGGCATGCAAACTGATTCATCCTGGTTGTCTGACTCTCGTTCGACGTTCGGGACTTCCAAACTGTAAGCACATCTGTCTTCTACATTCACACCAGTTTCCAATAATCTTCTGATGTCTACTCCACCATCGTGCGGGTGTCGCGCGCAACACCCATTCCAACACACCGTACCGTTGTTGTTCCAGTACTACACTTTCAAATTTGTCTAAAAATTCATCCACTACTGTTACCCCATCATATGCTGGCAATTCCCTTGCTTTTGTCATCATGCACCGCAGTGATCTAATCATCATGCTACAATTCAGTGTTGTCACTTCATGCAACCGGTTCTGCCAATGTTCTACTTCTTCATCTAAATCCAAAGTACAAGAACTGTCTAGTTCCCACGAGATTCTCCCATCAGCAGTCGGGTTCACCCAATCTTGATCTTACGCTGTTATTTGGTAAATGCAATCTATCTCATTGTCACACACAAGTTTAGTGTAGCACGCTCCTTCGGTCGGATCTAGCAGAACTACTACGCGTAGGGAATTTTTCTCGAATATCATCTTCCACTTCTTCAAATTGATGACTCCATTCATATCGGTGGCCCAGTCTATTCCTAGAAATGCAGGATAAGGATTGCTGTCATCAACAATCTCTATTACTTCAAAGTCCATCTATATGCTCGCATCTTCGATATCAACTGTTACCCCTTGCAAACTCCCCATTGGCAAAATATTCTGTTGGTTCACCATTTGCAATCGAATAGGGGACCCCTGCAATGCAAGCCTACCCATGCGTTCCCATGTCTGCTTTGGTAACACATTCACATCCAAACACAAGTCTAGGATTACCTAATCCATTTTGTATTTGCCAATTTGCGTCGTTAATCTCATTTCCCTCCTAGTGCACATTGTATGCTTTCCCAATTTCCATACTACGTGCGGTTCCCCTGACCCTTTGCATCTAGTTATCAACTCCTGTAATCCTTTAACTGCCTTATTATCACACAACAGTTTCATGCATGCTTCCAGAAAGGTAGTAAGCATAGAAGGATCCATTCCTAGCTTTGGTTGATCCTTACTGCCTGAAGTAGAGGCCTCTGCAAAGCTCTTCTTAGCTTCCATAAACGTCTCCTTTGCGCGTTCCAAGTCAAACTCAGGTTCCTTTGTAGGAGCCTTGTGAACCCATGTATCTTCCTCGGGCTACTTCCCCTTATCTTCCCCTATGGTTGCACCCCTTCTGAGCACCATATTCACATTTGGGTCCTCTTCGCGCAGTTCAGACCTCATCATTTGAATATTTTGAGTTGAAGTAGGCTGTAGTACCCCTTTCTCGCACATCTGTGAGATAAATGTAGGACAATCTACCATTTCATGATCAAATTGATCATAGTATGAATAGGATACTCTCGTTGGGTTGGTACAATCGTGGGTGTAGTGCCCTGGTCCTCTGTAATTGTAACAAATTAATTATCTATGGCCCCTTCCTGGCCCCATTCCTCCTCATCCTCGACCTCGGCCCTGAAATCGAGTGTGTGACATCCCCACTGCTGGGTCGAGGCCTCGCGTTTCTGTCTGCATTCTATAGGCTAGGATCTACTCCATCATCAACTCGTAGCTGCGACAGGTATGCTCGTCGTGGCCCACCGAGCTACAGAAATTACAAAACAGTTGTTGTGGAGTCTGTGTATACTTCTGCAACAGATGATAGTTATCCATCATTTGCTTTCCTCTTATCTCACAGATTTTGCTCCATAACACGGGTGCCACACTTGGCCTTGCCTGTGCCTCTGGTCTCAAAGGCATTGGCCCCCCTCCTGCCAAGTATTTTGCGAATACTGGACAATGGTCTTTGTCATGGCCCTGGCCTTTGCATTTTATGCACCACACTTCTTCGCGCGCCTCTGGCCATGGTGCCTTATTCTACTTCAAACTCTGCATCTCCAAGCATAGATTCTGTAGTTGTGTATTGGATTTGTTGGACTCCCAATCTTAGATCCTGTATCGATGTTTCAAGCAACCTCATCACAATTTCCAATGCTTCAGCCTGGGTTGAAAGCTTCTGCTATGAAAGCACCATCCTTAGGTGTGGTGTCAAAGATGCCACAAACCACACGCGGTGCTGCGCATCTGTTAGCGTCATATTAGCCTTGTGGATTGTACTCTTTAGCCTTTGATCAAGATCCCATGGGGTCTCGCCTAGAAGCATCGTGATTTCTTTAAATCTAATGATTGAATGTGTCTCTCATTTCGGCTAGCTAAATTCTTTGTTCAGCGCATTCTGGATCACCGCTATTCCTGCATTTGGGTGATCATTCGAGTGCTTGATATACCATGTTAGCACGCGATCCTGCAGTGCGCTCACCAATGTGGCCTTCTTAATGTTGTCATTTATGACCCCTTGTGCTTCCCACACTGCTCTTACCACGAACTAGAACTAGTCTGGATCCTCATTCCCTACTCCTTTGAATATGGGTAGCTTGATCACGCTCGCCATGCTGAACTGTGGGGGTGGTGGAGGTGGGGTGGGTGAAGATGGAGGTGAAGGAGGTGAAGGAGGTGGTGGTGTAAGTCAAGGTGGTAACTGTGGAATGCACTGCCTTATCAAACTGACTGCACTTCTCGGAGAGACCTGAGCTAGCTCTTCCTCGCTCTCTCGTGAAGGTGAGATTAAGGGACTATTTCCTAATCCCTCGGTACCTTTGTAGATCTTTCCACTCCATGTCGTTCCAAACATTAATATATTCGCACCACCCATTTTTCACATAAAAACATCTTAATCCAAGTATTCGGGGATTTCATGTACCTACCTCACAGTCCCTTGAGAAAATGTCATTGCTCTTCGCTATAGCTCACGGTCGTGTCTACCGCGAACTGAGTGATAAATCCCCCTATTATCCGTTCGAGCCAATGGTCCACAACTCGCGTGATCTTATCTTCTGATGCCTCTAGTCTGTGCACTAACTCCGGAGTCCAAACTATTGGTTGATTGATATTGTACCTTCCCTGGCTATTGGCTAACCTGGCGATCCACTCATATAGCTCAGAAGAGAAAGATGCGAAGAATATCTCATAGATTTCTATATATACGTAACGATCCAGCCACCTCTTCTCAGATATCTGCGAAGTTCTGTTTTCCTGTGTCACGAACTCATGAGGATTTTTGTCTAGCCACTCTTCAATTTCCTTCTTTGTTGGGTTCTAGTGGCATGACATCAGACATCGCTTAGGTAAATCTTGGTCCCAGCAATAGAACCATTTGTTGGCTTGTTGGGGCCTGACCCAGGTTCAGAAGTGATTTAGCCAAACAAATCTCAAAACTACCGGAACTTTCAGCAATAGTTCGTGGTGTGCGGGCTGAGGTCTCACCCAAGGTAGTATGGGAGGGTGCTGGAACCAGGTTTCCGCATGCTTGGGATGTCTTGATGAAGTCTAGGAAGTTCAAGAACCTATCTTGCATGCTTACGCTGCTCCGCGCAGCCGTCTGACCTTCGCATAGCTCTGTAAAGAGCGCGGAGAGGTGTTGTCTAGATCATTATTCCTGACTATGCTTTTATTATAGATCTGAACTTAATTATGTGGGCCCAATATTCTCATTAATCATTCAACATTCATGACAAGTGCGTGCAATCATAAACAGTAAAGAGATGCATAAAAATATCAGAAGCATAGACACAAAATATTGCACAATCAACTTATCTTTTATTAATCCTCTGTTCAGATACAATCCCAACTCCACCCTGCGCACTCAGCTACAAGGGTCCATGCACACAGCTGCGGACTCTACTAGGCATCTACGCACACAGCTGTAGAGCCTCTTCCTACTCCTACGACCCAAGACTCAGACTTACAGACTCATAGCTAATTCAGTATTCAAAAACCCATATCACCTCTCAAAGCTAAGACTAAGACTGCTTTTTACACTTAGAGCCTCACTCTATTTATACAATCCCATGGTCCATGAACCATGGGTAGGTCGATACATTCTATTTAAATTACATTATTTTAGGGTGGACAACCGTAGACTCTTGCGCTGCGCGCCCGCATTTTGCGGGGTCTTTACATTACATTGACCATAATCGGGCTACAAGCCCAAAAAACCCACTATGGGGGGATACGTTGTGTAACACCCTAGGAGGTCAACTCTAATACTATTAGGAATATAATATTTTGGTATTTCTCAAAAAGATCTTTCTAATGGCATGTTGAAGGCCAAAAAAGGTCTCGAGGATCAAAAGTTATGACCAATCAAATTTAGTAGGCCAAAATTCAAACTCGTGACCATTAGCGGAATTTTGAGGTCTATAATGGGCCTCTATTGGGTTGAGGGGGCATGACCCAGGTTCAGCGTTAATTAACGAAGCAAATTCCTACACTACTGGCCCTTTTGGCATCAGGCCGCAGAGTGCGGACCGAAGTCTCACCCGAAGTAGTATGGGGGAATGCTGGAAGCAAGTTTTTGCACCCTGAGATGGTCGTGATGTTGGTTTATTCCCTTTATTCCTTCCTTCGTGTAGGTTACTTCACTCTAGGGCTTGCCAGAAGAGCCCTCTATTCTGCCCTTCAATACCTCCACGAAAGCATGTGATTTCCCTTCACTTAGCCCTAACCTGTGGCTTAGGTACTTTCGCATTGCTATGGCAGCGTACCGAGCATATTCCCAAACTAGTCTAAATATCTTACTTATCTTAATAGATAATCATAATTAGTATCACATAAACATATATCCTTAATTGCGTTCAGCTATCCAATGTAATTTCATTCATTCGCGTACAATATAAGCATGAAAAAGAAAATTCATACATAACATATCAAGATGCATCAGCAGAACAAAGACATAGAAATTGTAGAATATTTCTCTATATTGATATCTTCCAAGTGATTACAGACTCTATCCAGCCTGCGCACACAGCTGCAAGGGTCCGCGCACTCAGCTACAGACCTCTACCCTAGGCCTCTGTGCGCTCAGCTGTAGAGCCTCTACCTACGCTACGACCCGTAACTTAGACTTCTTACTTCAGAGCTATGACTCTATTATCTTGCGTGTCTCTAAAGCTACTTAGAGCTTAGCTCTTTTTGTATAATCCCATGGTCCGCAGACCATTGGTAGATCTCTTACAGCTGACTTTTTACTTTACAAAACTAAGGGCAGACAACCCTTTATGGCTCATGACACCTTTGCACTCAACGAACACAAAATGCGTAGTCTTTAAAATTTTCTTACAAAATTTGACCAAAACATGGGATTTTAGCCCCAAAACTGTCCTTGGGGGATCCTGATCCCAACAGGCCCCCAACAAAAACATCGTGACTCACCCTCGAGTCACGAAGTAGGCACAAAGATATTTGCACGAAGCCCTTCCAGCTGAACACGTATGACTGTAACCTTGGTCGTGCACTATGTTGTTTCCTGCTTCGCGTCTTCCACTATCTGCTCAGTCACTACTACTGCTCTGTCAGCTTGAAGCTTTTGTTTCGTTGCCTGCAAAGTCGTAAGCTTGCCTTCGATATTCCCTGTCACTACATCCAGCCAGGGCTTTAGTCTCGCCTTGAGCACTGCTTCCTTGTATAGCGTTGTGTCCACCTATTCCTTCAGCTGCTTGGCCTCCTGCAACTTGGATAGCCTTTATGTCAGCGCGACGATTCGCGTTGTGCACTTAACCTCATCGTAGCACTGTTGTAGCTTGTACACTTCTGTTTCTAGCCTTTGTACATTAGGGTCCTCCTGTAAGCTTGTCAGGACATCAAATGGTTACTCAAATAACTGCGTGTAGTCTGTTACTGCACTTTCCACCACCGCTACAGCTTCTGTGACAGCAGTCGCCCACTGTTCCTTCACTTCTAGCAGGGTTGAAGGCTGGGCCTTCAGCTGTAACTCTGTAATTTGCAGGTTCAACTCCAAGTGAACACACACCATCTTAGTCTGAGTGTCACGCACCCCTGTGGCCAACTTACAGATGCATACCTTGACTATCTCCTCCTCCAGAATGGCCAACTCTGGGACCATTTAGCATGCCCCCTCAATGACCTGCATAATCCACTTGCTCTGATTGGTCGCCTCAATCTCAGCAGCGATGGTAGCATTTCTCTGTAGGGCCATCTGCTCGTTGTTGATCCATTTTTCATTAATCACCTGGAGGGCATGATGCTCATGGGCCCTCATTTATGCAATTACTCCATCCTATAAGAGGTGGAGTGCTTCACCTAGAAGCATTGCCAGGTTCAACCCTACTACCTTTAGGGCACTCACTGTGGGCCTGTCAGCCTCATTCTCTATGTTCGGTACTCCATCCAGAAGCACTATCGCACTGAAAGCCTTCGTGCACAGCATATTGGTAGCCTCTGAAGTGCCAGTAACCAAGATGGTAGACACCATGCCAGCCTGCGATGCGAGGGTCTGCAACTCCTACAACCTTGTCTCGATGACCCCCAGGATGATCTGTTGTTGCTGTTTAAATTATTGCACAGCCTTCGCGGTGACATCCTGACTCTGTCACCGATATCGTGTTTGTCGCCCTCTATTAATGTGATGGGGTCCAACGAGGTCTTGGTCGCCTTTGATTTCTTCCTGCACCCTCCCTTCTCCAACTCCCTTGGGCACTTGATGTGGGTGGACGTTTCTTAAGGGTTCGCATCGTGTTGTTGTGTCTCCTCTTCTATCTCAAGTGAAGGCAACCTCGCTCCTTTGTCAGAGCTCCGCTCTGTCCCACTTGTGTGCTTCCCTGTCTACTGCACGGCCTCGCGGTCTGCTTGGGCCTTATCATCGGCCTCCTTTTTCCTCTTCTCGACCAGCTATGTCATCTTCAGCTTGGCCTCCTCCTTTTTCTTCTACGCGGCAGACTTCCTCTCGCCCACCACCAAGTCTGTTGTAGAGTGCCACTCTGCTAGCCATTGATCAAGCACCACATCAATGGCATCATCCATTACCAGATAAGGCAAATCATACCATTTCTGCGTAGGCACCTTCCACGCCCTGATGGATACTTGATGGAAGTCGGCTTTGAATTTGGCTTAGCCCTGCAGGTTACCGTATACCATAGGAAAAAATCATGGTTTTCAATTGATGGCCATCCTGATGTTCATCTCCATCAAGATCCAAAAGATCTTGTTGTCCCTGACTCACTACGCATCGTTGGTCGCCCACAGCGAAACGTACTTTTTTGCTTCAGGGAGGTCTGGTGCAACCAAAGGGAACTGGCTATCCTCTGGTAGCTCCCACGCTACCAGCACAATCGACAGCAAGAGCCATGTGTAGTGGAATGTATTCCTGAGCTCTTGTGCTTCGTGACAGTTTTCCATGATCTCTGCATGAAGGTAGTCCAACCAATTGAACTAGACCCCTTTAGCGCACTGTACTGCTAGTGCGACGATAGGCGTCAGCACCTCATCGACATGAAACTTCCTCATCACCTTCCCCACTAAGATCTATGTGGCTACCTTCACAGTGGGGTCACAGATGCTGGATATAGCATATCCACGTGGCTTCTTCACTAGTTTAAATTTTTCTTTCATTGGTTCTACGAGAGCCTACTCGCCACCTTTTCCGCCAAAGGTCATGGCCAGATTCTCTTCTATATACAACAGTCGCGTTATCCAATGAATCAACCTATCCATGATGGGTATGGGCTCCTCCAGCCACAGACACCCATCATGCACCAAGCATAGCAGCTGCTTGATGACCAAAACTGTTACTGGGGTACGGTTGTAGTGCGACACCCAGAGCAGGTTGAGCAACCCTGCCTTTTCTACTCCCTTGAGCCACCTCCATGGATCCAATGCGATCATTCTCGTATTCATATCAATGATGCAGTGCATTAGCTACTCGGTCACCAAGTGTGGGAACTTCTCATGGTCTGCCAAGTCCTAATATTCAAGTTTCAATAGCAGAACTCATGCCAAGCACACTGTCAAAAACAAATTCGTCCTGCTACAGAGGGGTTTGCAGGGGAGTCTTACTCTCATCGATTTCCTTTGGCACGTTGGTCTTAGGCTTGCATGGAGGTACATACTCTGGCAACCAAGTAATAGGGTCCACAATCTGTGTTTCAACCTCCTCTACTTTGACTCCCACATCCTCATCATCCATCAAGATGTCTTCAATATCTTCCTCCTCCAGCAACAAATTTATAGCCTTGCCTTTCCCCTGTGCGGTGGGTTTTGGTGGGTTTCTCCTTGGCGATGCGTGCACCGGTATGGCGGGCTTCTTGCCCTTTTTATCCTTCACGATCTCTTTAGTTGGAGTCGGCTTCAGTCTCGGAGTTCTCAGTGATTTAGGGACTTCAGCGAGCACCTCGGTGACCTCTAGAGCAGCTACTTCTGTCTCCATTTCAACCTCTGGCACTGACTCCTCTCCTTCGATATCTCTAAATTTTGTGGGTGCCAATATGATTTTATGCAATAACTCATGTGTTTCCTTCGACAAGGTCTCAAATATTTTAGTAGTGATCAAAAGTTCATAGTGCTCGCGATTCATGTGCACCTTAGAGCTTAACAACTCAATTCTCAAAATGCCAAGTGTTTTTAATTGGACAACCACTTGTAATTTATAGGGCATTTTGAATTCAAATCCGACTGTTGCCACAAATTTGGTTCATTAATGCCGGATTGGCAGAATATTTTCAAGGATCTGACCCATAAATTTCATCTTAAATGTTGGTCGTCCACTCCATTTGGCCTCACTTCTCCCATCAAATCATGAATAGTGAATTTAATGGTTACTTTTCAGTTGACTTGCATGATTTCTTCCATGGGTAGCGCAACTCCCTTCACGCTGCCGCGAACCCTGTGACACTTCCTTGCTTTGCAGCAATCCTCCAATCATGCAAGTCCCCAACCCTAGAAGTGTATTTTATAGTCCCACGCCTCCTTTCAGCTGCCTAGACCGCTAAGATTGTGCTACCTTCATCTACTCACATGGTTGGACCGCTGATGTATGTCTTCAATCGACTACCATTCACCTTTCCTGGGAAGGTATCTCCATTCAATTTGACCAACTGTATCACTCCTCCATCGATAATCTCCTTAATGACATAGGGACCTAACTAGTGCATCCTGAACTTCCCTGGAAATTTATCAAACTTACTATCATATAACAAAACTAGGTCATTTACCTTAAAGGTGCACAATTTAATGTGTCGATCATGCCATGATTTTTCGCATTGCTTCTGGACCTGTTGGTGAGATCCAGCTAGAAATATTTCTTCCTCAAGCTCATCTAGCTATGCGAGCCTTTCGTCTAGGGCTCCATGATTCGTCATAACTGTGAGTGCCACTATGCGCAGAATAGGCACAATATACTCCATAGGCATTACCGGTTCAACTCTACCTGCATAATGTCCTCCCGTGGCGGCCCCATGAGCGTCCACGAGGATGCTGCTTCTTTCAAAATCGGGTACATATCATCGCAATATCTCATCAGACCCCATTTTGTACAGATGCCCAACAATGACAGAAAAATCTACCACGTGCACCACTAATTCCTTCTTCTGCTACACGGTGTATCCTTCTAGGGTAGTTCTTGTCGTTATGAAGTGTATTATATCCTCAAAATTACCATCCGCGATGCATACTACAAATAGCTACGCGTCAAGCAATCCTTCCTCCAAATGAGTCGGCTCTTCCCCTGTTTCAATGCACAACAGATGGTCTAGTCCCTCGTTCAGTAGTCCAGGCTTCGCAATAACCTCAAAATCATATTCCTGGAACAATAAGAGCCACCTCCAAATTCTCCCCCCCAACACAGGCTTATTGACCAGGTATTTCAACGTGGGGTGATCTGTATACATTTTAAAATGGTCACCCAACAAGTAGTGCCTAAACTTCTGGAGCACATACACCATGGCCAACCCTTTGCACTCGGTGGTGGAATAATTCTTCTCTGCCTTGGATAACCTTCTGCTTGCAAACGTGATAGGATGGTACAAATCTCCTCCACCATCCTGTGTGAGCATCGCTCCCAATGCTATACATGACGCATCGACATGTACATGAAACTCCTTCCAATCCTGGAAGACTAAAATTGGTGTGGTAACCATTTTTTCTTTCAATATATCCAAGCTCTTCTTACAGTCCTCGTTCCAACAGAATGTGACGTCCTTCTTCAACAATTTCTCCATAAGCGCAGTGATCTAGGCATATCCTTTGATAAACTTTCTGTAATATCCCATGTATCCTAAGGTAGCATGCAACTGCATCACACTCCACAATGCTCCCAAGTTAAGTATCACCGTGATCTTTGTGGGATCTACCATCAGTCCCTATCTGCAAACTACATTCCCCAGCAGGCTCCCAAAAGGAACACAAAACAGACACTTCTTTAGTTTGAGCATGATTTGGTATCTTTGACAAGTATCCAACATTAGGCGTAAACTGGCAACATGGAATTTCACTAGCCCAAACACAGTCCAATCATCACGGTATACTTCTAGGAACTTATGAATAAATTCCTTTAACATCGCAATGACTACGTGTGAGAATATCACAAGTGCATTCTTCAATCCAAACGGCATTACAGTGTACTGAAAACAATCCCAATCAGTCGCGAAGGTTGTCTTGCTCCTATCCTCCAGCGCAATCTTGATCTTGTGGTACCCAAAGAACCCATCAGTGAAGGAATATGCTTCTTGGCCACCTACATTGTCCAACACTTCATCAGTGAACGGATTTGGGAAAGCATCATGTACACAAGCGTCATTCAACTTTCTTATATCCAAGCATATCCTTATTTCATCCTTCTGCTTCTTCTCTTGTACCACCATTGGGCTTACCCAGTCAGATTCTTCCACGGGCTCAATGATGCTTGCCACAAGCATCTTGTGTAGCTCTAAGCGGACCCTTTCCTTATACTTCGGATTTAGACGGTAACACCTTTGCTTAACCGGCTTCACATCAGGATTCAATGTGATCTTCATAACAACTAGGTCCCTGACTATCCCCTTTAAATCCGTAAACTTGGTTGGGAATAAATCCTAGTATTCACGGAGAAATTTAGCGACCTTATCCACTGTCGCATCATCCCAGTAGTCTCCAATCTTCTCGAATTCAAGCTCTGCCTCTGTACCAATGTTTACCTATTTTGTTTCAACGACGCGGTTATATCCAGGTTCTTAATCTACGGTCCTTCAACCTCGCAGTGACCCTCTGTTTCTTGAATGTTAATCTTTTGCGGATCCTCATCTTCTTCTTCAACAGTCACATTATAGCATTCTAGTGTGTGACTCAGCTGAGTAGCCCACTTAGGCTGAATCAGTTCTAAAGGATCCTGCAGTATCCTAAAGATTGTTGCTTTCATCTCTTGTAGCGCCTCATCGATACAGTCAAACCCGTCTTCAAAACCTAAAGTCATTATGATTCCTTCGCACAGAATATCCCATTCACCTATACCATGGCAGAGCTCTGTTTCTATGTACCAATTCATCGGGATGACATCTAGGGTGTGACAGAACAAGTGCACCCATTCAGGTTGGGGCTTCTCTCCATAAGCCTGGGCCCATTTGGCCAAGTGTGCACGCAGATCATCCTACCCATCATACTTGTCTATCATTCGCATCTTCGATTTCCCAAAGCGGGTGCTCATCATTCTCCTACATTCACGCCAATCATCAAAGCTTCCCTTGTGCGTACCCCACCATCTCGTGGATGTAGCACACAGTGCCCAATTTAATGCCTGGAAGTGCTGCTTTTCTGGCACCTCCCTCTCAAATGCATCCAAAAATATATCTACATCATTTAGGCTACCATAAGTAGGTAGTTTTCTTACCTCTGAGGACACAAAGCACAGCGACTGGGTCATCATGTTGCATTTCAACATAGTTATTTCATGTAACCGATTCTTCCAGCACTCTAACTCTTCATCGGAGTCCAAGGTGCAGGAACTCTCATGGTCCCATGTAATTCGTCAATCCGCGGTGGGATTCACCCAATCTTGGTCTCGCGCTGTTATCTCATAGATACAGTCCAAATCGTCATCACTCTCATAATCGCAGACTAGTTCAGTATAGTGCGATCCTTTAGCAGGATCCAGAGGTATTATTACATGTAGTGATTTCTTGTCAAATATCATCTTTTGCTTCTTTAGGTTGATCACCCTGTTCATATCAGTAGCCCAATCAATTCCCAAGAGCATAGGATAGGAGTTGTTTTCATCCACTATCTTTATTACTTCAAAGTTAGCCAGTGTGCTCGCACCTTCAATATCCACAGTCACCCCCTGCAGCCACCCCATTGGGATGATCTTCTATTGATTCACTATCATTAGCTGAATAGGAGACCACGGCAACATGGGTCTCCCCATTCGTTCCCAAGTTTGTTTTGGTAGAACGTTCGCATCTGACCCCATGTCCAAAATGACTTGATCCATTTCATACTCTCCTATCTGTGCGGTCAGTCTCATTTCCCATCCCATTCTTGTTTTATGCTTGCCAATCTTTCGTACTACATGCGGCTCACCCAGAGCATTTCCGACGTATCTATTTATGAGCTCTTGTAACCCCTTCACAGCCTTACTATCACGCAGTAGCTTCATGCAGGTCTCTAAGAAGGTTGTGAGCATAGAAGGGTCCATCTCCTGATCAGGCTTATCCTTTCTCCCTGAGGTGGAGGCCTCAGTGAAGCTCTTCTTCACTTCCATGAAGGTTTAACATGCATGCTCCCAGTCTAACTCAGCCTCCTTTGTCGGAGCTTTGCGAACACACGTACTATCTTTTGGCTGTGTCCCCTCATCATCTCCTATTGTGATTCCACTTTGGGGCACTATATTCACATTCGGATCCTCTTCACATGACCCAGACCTCATCATCTACAGAATCTGATTCGGCAGAGGTGGTAGTGCCCCTTTGTTACGTATCCTAGCTATCAGTGTAGGGCACTCTTCCATTTCATGATCAAACAGAGTGAAATACTTGCACGATGGACGTGTTGGGTTAGTGCAATCGCAGGCATAGTGTCCTAGTCCTCCACAATTGTAGCAGATCAGTTGTCCCCGACCTCTGCCAGGTCCTCCTCTGCCTCAGCCTCATCTGTTCCCCTGAACTCCAGTCCACACCATCACTACGCTCTGGTCAGGGGGTCACATTTCTTCCTGCACCCTATAGGTGGGAGTTCTATCAATCATCAATTCATAGCTTATACAATTGCGCTCATCATGCCCTACCAACCTACAAAAGTTGCAGAATAGTTGTCGCAGTGTCTGTACAAACTTCTGCAGCAAATGACAGTTATTTATGGCATGTTTTCCTGCTACCTGACAGATAGCGCACCATAATGCAAGCCCCGCACTTGGTCCTACTTGAGCTTCTGGCCTCAAAGGCATCGGTCCTCCTCCTGCAATATAGCTTGCAAAGACTGAACAATGGTCTTTGTCATGCCCCTGACTCTTGCATTTCAAACACCATACCTCTTCGCACACCTCTGGTCAGACTGTTCTGTCCTGCTTCAAGATTTGCATCTCAAGGAAAAGATTTTTCAACTGCGCATGGATCTGTTGAACCCCTAGATTCGGATCCTGCATCAATGTTTCATGAAGCTTCATGGCAATCTCCAAGGCCTTTGCCTGAGTTGTTATCTTCTGTTGCGACAATGCAACTCTTAAGTGTGGTAGTAACGAAGCCACAAACCACTCACGATGATGCCCGTCTGTCAAGTTCATATTAGCTTCACGGATTTTACACTTCAACCTTTGATCTAATTCCCAAGGTGTCTCGCCTGGTTGCATTGCAATTTCCTTGAACCCCACAATAGACTGTGCTTCATATTTAGGACTACTGAATTCTTTGTTCAGCGCAGTCTGAATTCCTGCTGCTCCAACATTCGGGTTATCATTAGAGTACTTGATGTACAAGGTTAGTGCACAATCCTGCAAAGCACTAACCAATGTCACCTTCTTCATGTTATCATTTGTAACGCCCTGAGGTTCCCATACAGCTTTTACAACGAACAAGAATTGGTCTAGGTTCTCATTCCCCAAGCCTTTAAACAAAGGTAGCTTCACTGAATTTGCCATACTGAACTGCAGTGGAGGTGGAGGTGGTACGGGTTAAGGCGTAGGTGATAGTGGTGAAGTCGAAGGTGGTGTGGGTCGAGGTGGCATTCGCGAGAATCCTTGACTTATTAACTAAATAGCACTTCGCGGAGAAACCTGCGCTATCCCTTCTTTGTCACCTCGCAGAGGTGAAATCAATGGACTATATTCAGGACCCTTTTTTCCTTTGTTCCTGTAATTTTTTCCACTTCACATAGCTCCAAACATCAAGGTAGTTGCATAACCTGTTTTTCACACAACAACATTTTAATCTAGGTATTCAAAGATTTCACGTACTTACCTCGCAGTCCTTTGAAAAAATGTCGCTCCGCCTTACTGTAGTTGACTGAGGTATCGATTGCAAATTCAGTTATAAATCCTCCTATGAAGTAATCGAGCCAATGATTGACTACGCGAGAGACCTTATCCTCAGATGCTTCCAACCTCCGTACTAGCTCTAGGGTCCACACTATAGGACTGTCAAGTTTCTACCTTCCTTAGCTATCTGCTAGCTTCGCGATCCACTCGTATAGCTCAACCAGAAAGGAGAAGAAAAATATCTCATGGATTTCTATATATAGGTACCTGTCCAGCCACTGTTCCTTTATTAGTCGTGGTTTTCTGTTCTCCTGCACTGCGAATTCGGATCTTCCTATCGAACAAATCTCTGATCTCTTTATTAGTTGGATTCTAGTGATAGGACATCACACATCTCTTATGTAGATTCTGGTCCCGGCAACGGAACCATTTCTTGGCTTGAGGGGGCTTGACCCAGGTTCAACATTAATTAGCCAAACAAATCCCTACACTACTGGCAATTTCGGCATTAGCCCACAGAGTGTGGGCTGAAGTCTCACCCGAAGCAGTATGGGGGGATGCTGGAACCAAGTTTCCACACCCTTAGATGGTCGTGATGTCAGTTTATTCCCTATTCATGCCTTCGCGTACATCACTTTTTTCTAGGGCTTGCCAGATGAGCCCTCTATTCTACACTTCGATACCTCTGCGAAAGGGTATGATTACCCTTCGTGCAACCCTAACCTGTGGCTTAGGTACTTTCGCGCTGTTATGGTAGCGTAACAAGAAAATTCCCAAACTAGTCTAAGTATCTTACTTATCTTATTAGATAATCACAATTAGTACCACGTAAAAAATATATCCTTCATCGCATTCAGTTATCGAAAGTAATTGCATTCATTCACGTGTCATATAAGCATTAAAAGGAAATTCATACATAACATATCAAGATGCATCAGCAGAACAAAGACAGAGAAATTGCAGAATATTTCTCTGTATTGATATCTTCCAAGTGATTATAGACTCTATCCACCCTACACACACGGTTGCAAGGGTCCGCACACTCAGCTGTGGACTTCTACCCTATGCCTCTGTGCACTCAGCTACAGAGCCTCTACGTACGCTACGACCCAAAACTTAGACTTCTTAGTTCAGAGCTATGACTCTCTTATCTTGTGTGTCTCTAAAACTACTTAGAGCTTGGCTCTTTTTATACAATCCCATGGTCTGCGGACTTAGAGCTTGGCTGTTTTACACAATCCCATGGTCTGCGGACCATGGGTAGATCTCTTACAGCCGACTTTTTACTTTACAAAACTAAGGGCAGACAACCCTTTATGACTCATACACCTTCGTGCTCCACGACCACAAAATGTGGAGTCTTTACAATTTCCTACAAAATTTGACCAAAACATGGGCATTTAGACCTAGTCCTGTCCTTGGGGGATCCTGCTCCCAAAAGCCTCCTAAGGAAATTATAAAATAATAGTGGAAATAATAAAATAAGATTAGATTACATCATCAAATTTTAGAGGGAAAAAAGAAAAAACTATTTTTTCAACTCGTATTTTCAACTTATCTCGCTATGGGTTTACTCAAATTTCAAGCAGAAACACTCGTTGGATGCATAATTTGATTCCTCATACAAGGAGTACACATATTGCATCATTTCTATGGACCCTGCTACATGGAAAATGAGAAATACATGAAAAACGTGATTCCAATCACATTTTTCACGTATTTCTTATTTTTCATGTAGTAGGGTGCATCGTAAGTATGCAACATGGGCACTCCTTGGATGAGGAATTAAATTTTGCATCGAACGAGTACTCCCGCTTGAAATTTGAGTAAAACCTTAGGGAGATAAGTTGAAAATATGAGTTGAAAAAGTAGTTTTATTATTTTATTATCTTTTAATCCTTTTACATTTTTACTCCAAAAATGGTGAATCATCCCCATGGTTGACATCATCATCTTTAATCCTATTGGTTCTTATAAAGTTTATTTTGGTTGTACATTTTACTTAGGAGGCCCATTTTAGACCTCAAAATTCCCCTAATGCTGGCCATGGACCTTGCTGCCCTGTAAGCATACATGTGGCATAGGGGATACATGTGGCAGAGTGGAAATGTCCATATCTAAGCTTAGGAGGTTTAGTGTGGGTTCTACTCGAGACATGTAATCCTAGGATTTCTTCCCTGGAATCTTCAAAGGATGGCACAAAATAAATTTTCAGGATGACACACAATTGAGAGGACATGGACAACAACAAAGTAGTGGGCAAGCTATTATTGGTTCACGATTGGCCCATATGAGAAATAACCCCAGTAGGGGTTCCCCAAATGATGTAAAGTTGCATGCAATAAATCACACCTGGGATTATGTAAGCCTAGGAGGAGCCAACAAGTGTACAGGCGTAATGATTGGTGAACAATTGCAATGGGAGGTCCCCATGGGATAGATAATCTTAGGAGACTTTCTCTAGCAGATCAAAGTTGAGAGCTAGATGGAAAGACCTGGGATGACACACTTTAAGAATAGAGTGGAAATGGTGTTCATTGGTGGAGCAGGGCCATAAGTAACAACTCAACCCGACAACATTTTGATTGGTCAATGTACACGATTGGAGAACCCATAGGACACGTCATCTCGGAGGAGTGCTCCTAGGAAAATTTCCAATGAGTCGTGTTATGAAAAGGCCAGGGAAATAGATTAGGGAGATGCAGAAATTTCTGACATTTGGCAGTCCATCAATTATCAAAGGGTGTGCCCAGGTCTTTTTTATGTGGTTTTTTTACATGTTTTGTGACCATGGGACTTCGGGTTTATTATAATGAAAAAGTGCTCAGGGGATTTCAAAAGGGGCTTAACACCTCTAAACATGAATGGTTCGACATCTCTTTAGCACTATGTGATATGCTTGCCATTATGCCATATTTTGGTGTCCACTATGAATTAGAAGTGAAGGTTTGAATTAGTCAGCAACTATTTTGGCCTATGTGCTTTTATAGTCATCTATGCCATATCTGGAGCTCTCTATAGTTGGTTTGTGAATGCAATGAATGGGTCAGAAACTGCTTAACGTGAACAATGAGATTAAACAATTTAATGTTATTAATGAACATTATATTGAGAGCTTTGCATCCCATAAATAAGTACATCTTAAGTGCTGGAAAGAAATGTAATTTAAACAAGCAAAATTTAAGGGCTCAACTCTATGATTTTGCAAGAGGTCTGAGAATTAATTCCAAGATTGCAAAAAACCTCTAGATTTCACTCTCAAATTTATTATAGTTGTAACTGCGGAGAAATTAAATATTTTTTGGCATGCAACCAAACTTACAAAACCTTACAAAGCTGCAATGGAGACCGTACAAATGTTAGTTGGTTGAGTAAACTGATCCCATATTCATATTCATAATTGAATATCAGTGTGCTATACTGTATGTTTAATACTGTAGTTGATGACCTAATAGATTGCATCATTCACTGTGTTGTTGTTGAAAAAAAAGATAAGGAAACACTGAGTCAGTGGGAGAATCATTATTGTATGTTGTGTGTGAGAGTGTGAATTGTAGTAAGAGAGTGTGTGTGTGCATAAGTTTGTTGGTGATCGAGAATTGATAATTGTACAAACTAAGTCTCAAGAGCAGAGCTAATGGAGCAGTGAGGTGTGAAGTGAAGATTGAGGCTAGAGAGAAGAGAAGGCGCTATGTGTGACAAAATATTCTCCTTTATAGTTAAGGAGAATATCGCACATACAAACCATAAACACTTATAATATCTATAGTCAAAAGCCAAGTTGCAGCAAGCTCATCACTTCAGGTGGATGGGATTCCATCAACAGTTCCATTTGGTAATCAAATACAAGAAGGGTATAGGTAACAAATGGAATATATTCCATCTAGACCTCTTATTTATGGATCTATTGTTTTGAAGAATGCTTCTTTGTCTCATGATAACTATATTGAATAGAATGTTACTGGTGAATATTTTAAATATGTTTATGAGATGTTAATCCATGGATCATAGGTGGAGAACTATCATTGTCAAGAAAAGTTTCTCTACCATCTTGGAAAGTTATGTATTCCTACAAGTGAAAGAGTCCATGTAATTTAAGAATATTACACTTCTCTTGTATCTCACATTTTGGGGTTGTAAAAATTATGTCTCATCTACACAACGTTTTTTATTTACCTCAAATGAAAAAAACTATAACCATGTAAAGGGGTGTGTTATGTGCTCTATTTTTAATCACACTAATAGAAAATTGGGGTTGTACACACCATTCCATGTTCCATCTCATCCTTAGGAGAGTATCTCCATGGATTTTGTAGGTGGGTTTCCTTTGTTAAAAGGGGGTCATGACTACTTGTATGTAGCAGTGGATAGGTTTAGTAAGATGTGTGTCTTGATTCCAAGTAAAAAGAAGATCACTGTTGAGCTAACTTCTCAACTGTTCTTTTAGCATGTATGGGTCCATTTTGGAGTACACACATCCAATGTATTTGATTGATATTCTTGATACCTTCGAGATTTTTGCACAAGTTTAAGGAGAATGATGGGCACAAAGCTAAAGAGGAGTGTGTATTTCAATCCACGGACTAATGGAAAAGCATAAGCCATCAACAGAACAATGTCTCATTTGTTCTAAGGGTATTACCGCACACATCCTAAGTTGTGGGATGAATAGAAACATTATGTTTAACATGCATACAATAGGTATTTCCACTCTTCTACTCAAAGTTCATCGTTTGAGACATGCTTTTGGGTACCTGCAAAAATCACCCTTAAACTTGGTCTTTGGGAAATATGAGGATTCCAATGAATGAAGTGATGAAGACATAGCTCACAAGTTCATTCATAGGATCGAAATGATACATCAAGTAGTGTAGGAACATTTGGAAAAGAGTTAGGCACAATATAAGGCCTAACATGACCATCACAGGGTTGATCACCAGTTCCAGGTTGGAGATTGAGTATGGCTTCAGATTAGAAAGGAAAAATTTAAGGGAGAAGGAAAAAAGTTGAAACCAATTAGATATGGTCCATTCACCATATTAGAAAATATTCAGACGAATGCTTACGACCTTGATCTACTAGTTTATATGCAGATGTATTTCGTAGCTAATATAGATAACTTGAAACTTTATGTACCTCCCATGATCATGGATCGAAAGCATAGCATTCAATATCCATAAATAGATTATTTTTCTTCATAATACTTAGACAAGATGCCTAAAATCATCATCCTAGATAGAAGAATCAGGACTTCACAACAGGGACATGTGGAGTACCTTCTAGTGGGTTTCAAAGGAATTTCATCCCAGCAAGGCATGATGAATGAAAAGGAGAAAATGAGGGAGAAATTCCCACACCTACATGTTGATTGATAAAGTTTTTGGAGGCCCAAAACATTCTAAGTGGGGGGGACTGATCTAGACAGATCCAAAAAGGCTTAAAATTTGGAGTCCTCATATCTCACCAAACCTAGCACCAAGTCGTAGATCTCGTTGAGACAATTCCAATTGCTTGAATGAAACCTCAATCCAAGTTTGTATGACAAAGTTATGGTCATCTGATTTTTTTTGTAAACAAGGAAAAAAAAGGCAGTGAGGATGTCACATGGCACCAACAGGAGAGGCCATGTCACCCAATTAGGTAGCACCATGTGGCATTATGTGACACCACCTAGAGAGTGCCATGTGGCATTCTAATGGTGCTTGACTATGTATTGAGGTGGAATAATTTACAAGTGCCACATGGCCTAATCATTGGGGACCATGTGGCACCCTAGGTTGGCCAAATGTGTCTACCATAAGTCTTATTAAATATGGACGAGCCATGTTTATTTTAATATTATGTGCCATTTTAAAAAACAAAAAAATATATAAGACAGGAACTTACAGGGTTTGAACCTGGGACCCTTGCTAAACCACACCTTAATATATCATATGACATCCAAACCAACTAGTGCACCAACACATGGGAACTTTGGTTTCCCTGCCAACCATTTTTTATATAGGTTGGTCCATTGACTTTTGAGGGGAGCCCATATAGACCCACAATGGAACGAAGGTCAAAACCATGGCTCAACATGCAGTGTGAGAGGGGATCTCCACCTTGTTAGGCACAAAATTTTAGGCACATTTTAGAGAATATTTTGTAGCATATTCCAGAGAATATTGTAAGAGAATATTCCAAGCATATTCTAATTTGTTGTGGACTAAACGTTTAGGAGGTCTTGATATTTTTCAGGTTTATTCTCATGCTTCTCGAAATTTCACATGTAATCCACTAGTGCAATTATAATTGAGATATGAGTAGCGAATTTTTGGGTCATCCCAAGATGTGAGGTATTTCAATGTATTTTTCCATGTATTTTCCATTATTTTGATGAGATAATATAGATGCCTCTCCACTTTGAAGCTAGGCCCAAAGACATAGCTCACGCATTGTGAGTGAACTCGATTATTGTTTCTTGGTGGATTTTCTATATTGCCTTTTTCTTGTGTTTCTTCTTCATGGATGTTGCATTTATGGAATTTTCATGCTCTTTAAGCAATTTTGTTTAACATAATTGAAGAAAACATCCCAAATAAATTACAATTCTTAGGAAGTGCTAGCAAAAAAAGAACAAGTACCATTGTCTTCTTTTTCCTTCATTTTCCCCTCACATGCAGCCTATGACCTTTCACCTTCATTTTCTTCTACTTTCCTTTATTATCATAAATAATATGTGAATTAATGCCACTTTTCCTTTTCAATGCATTTTCCATTTCCTTTGCCAATTTCCCCTTAGCCATAATAAACCAAATGAACACCCACACTAATGTTTTTACCCAACATTCAGCTTGGAACAAGTGTCCCATGACCTTGGTCTTATTTTTCCCTTATTAACTTTATTACATGATTTTTTAGCCCGAGGTTGTTACAGTTTTGTTGGAATGTTTTTTCTCTCAATATTATGTGTTCCTCTTGTTTGTCCTTATTTCCTAAAAGTGCTACCTTTGGGGCACCATTAGTTTAACTATTTGGCCTTTAGCCCAATACTATGGCACAGTTTGTTGTTGGGTTTTGAGTTTGCTATTTTTCAAAGGCATTGAACGGCTCTCAAGGGAAGACCTATGTCAATGTAAACACCTCTTTGATTTTTAATGAATGTTCTATTTTTTTCTCCTAGAAAAAAAACCTCTTCAGAATATCCACGATTTGATGTTGAATTTTCTCTTATGAATCACTAATTGTGTCATTGTTTTTATCCTCATGTTGAAAGCCATAGGTTATTTGTTATATATTTTGGAGTTTCTTTTAAAGCATTAGGTTATTTGTTATATATTTTGGAGATTTTTGGTATATTTTCGGGTGAAATTTGATTTGGTAGAAATTTGTTGGAATTACAAGTTTGAGTTGTGAACTCTTCACAATCCTGACATCTCATGTACTAAATCTATATATCTAATTAAAAATACATCTTAACTAACAAAAATTCACAAGTTCACTAAATAACAAAAAATCACAATTTCATCATATTCAAACTAAAATCTGCACATAATAGTTAAAAAAAACTAATTATAACAAATATATAACAAAAATTTACAATTTCACTAAATAACGAAAATTCACAATTTCACTAAATATTTTTTCACCATATTCTAACTAAAACCTACCTAATTAGGAAAAGCTAACTCTAACAAATATATGTGATCAACACTGTCTAACTATGCTAGTCTTTAACTTTGCACTTTAAAATTGTATTTTATAACTTTGTCTAGTTTGCTGCTGGTACCGTATACCTAGTTTGATAGTAATAAGTGTGTCACCTTTTACTATCTTTATAGATATTTGCATTATCATGTAAAAACCCTAAAATAAATTATTTTACTATTTGATTTTGATCTGGTTCATGAAATTTAAAAAATATTTCAAAATTTGTGATCAAACTAAAATCTCTCAAAATTTGAAATCTAGTATGCTCAAGTCAATACCTACACGAAAGAGACGCATTCACGCCTGCCTTAGCATGTTGTTTGGAGAGTCTTATTCATGCACGTCAGTCTTACAAGGACTGACTCGTTCAAGTGACTCACTTAACAGATTCATGCGTGCAGGTGAGTTGCTGAGTCTTCATCTATGTATGTGCCTTAGCATGCTGGTTGGAGAGTCCTTATTCATGCACGTCAGTCTTATTAGGTTAGACTCATTCAAGTGACTCACGATTCACGCGTGCAAGTGAGTTTATCCTCGAGTTTCATTACCAAAATGGAAATTTTGGTATTTTTTCGGAAATTTCTGATCGAATTGTTAAGTGTTGAGATTTTAAATATATAGGGTTTTTTCATGATGTTGACTCTATTTCTATTAAAAAAAAATTCAAACATTTTTATTATCCCATTGTTACTTAAAAATTAACTAAATAAACAAATTTGGGACCTCCCAAAATCTCACAACTCCAATCAGATCATTTTTACCATCAGTTTCTTTAAAAAAATATAGCTAAATTCCTTCAAATTTGGGCTCTAAGATAGCCTCACAACTCCAATCTTAGTGCCACTTTTAGGAAGTTTTTTAGAGGGGTTTTTCCCAGGATAATTTTTCTAAAATCTGGCAGGAATTTATTGAAAACACGATGGGTAATCATTGCACAACCGAAATGCCTTAATGTTTTTCACTGTGCTGAATCTATATATACTGTAAAAAAACCAATTTAAATAACACAAATCAAGATTTTACATCAAAATTTTCTGCCAATTCCGGAAAATCCAAAAAATCACACTAAAAACCTACGGTTACTCACTCTTATACAATTTGGAATTTTAGCGCTATCATCCATTTTTTTTTATTTAAAATTTATTTTTAATGCATATATAGATTTAGCGTACGACATCTAATTTGTGCAGTTTCACGAATCAAATTAATAAGTCGAACAAATTGATGTTGAAATCTGGACAAAATCTACACAAATTTGACTGCAAGTATGGCAATAAGGACGATTGATCAGTCAACGTTGAATGATAGTTGGGAACGTTCCGCGACATGATAAGTATCCTCTGTCTCCTTCTGTGTTCTATCTTCTGCGCCTGAACATTCATAGTAAAATGAACGAGGAACGGGACTCTGTGCGCGATCCACTTGTTGGGGAGAGGAATGGACGTGACAGCCAAAATTGGGCACTGATATGCTCAAACGAAGCAGGGAGACGGTTCTGGGAGGAATCAAAAAAGCTATGGAGGATCGCAGGACCTGCAATATTCACTCGCGTTGCCCTGTATGGGACGAATGTTGTTACTCAGGCGTTCGCGGGGCACTTGGGAGAGTTGGAATTAGCTGCCATCTCTATTGCTTCTACCGTTGTTGTCGGATTCAATTTTGGATTGCTGGTAAGCTTCCACAACGATTTTTCCTAATTGTTATTTTTTTTTAATCATGGTGAATTCTTAAAAGGCATTTTTATGTGCATTTTTAGGTTTTTTAATCATGGTGAATTCTTAAAAGGCATTTTTATGTGCATTTTTAGGTAGATCGTAGAATATTCTAGAGTAGAATATTTTAGAATAAGACGACTAGAAGATGTTAAAATTATTTGAATTTTTATTTTTTGTTTTTTTTCTTTTTCTTATTCTTATAGATAGTTAGATTTTGGGATATTTCAGGAATTTAAGATTTACATGAATTCAGTAAATTTATGAATAGAGTAATATGGGCTAGACTAGAATTCGAATTCCGAATTACTTATCATCAGATAAAATTCAAATGAAAAAAATTTAATTAAAAGAAAATAGTATACATCTTAAAGAATGGAGAATATATATATATATATTTCCCTCTAACAATAATGTTTTCTGTTAATTTTTTTAACTCATTCATTCTAATTTTTTGAATAATTTCTAATAATTCTAAATAATATAACAATTTTAACAACCTTATATATATAATTTCAAAAAAACCAGCTTCCTCTTTCCTCTTTCCTCTTTTTTGTCCAAAAAATTTATCTAATAAATAAATACATATTCTAAACATAATTAAAAAATAAATCTTAGTTTAGTTTACAGATTCTCTCTTTTTCTACTTCCTTGACTTCCCAACTTTTTAAAATGATGATAAAAATGAAAAATAAATTTTTTTTTATTTCACATTCTTTTCTTTTAGAATGTAACAATTATCTATTTATAAATATTGAAAAAATACTGACCAATTAAACTAATCCTAAGCAAAACTATGATTTTTTTCAAAGAAATAGAACTAAGAGTAAAACTAAACAAAGCCCAAGCATATTAACATTTCATCTCGACCAATCCAATCCATTACTATTGACCATGGTGCGTCCCCTCTTAACTCCATCGAAAAACGAAATATTGCTTTCTTCAACAAGGTGCCGAATGAACAAATCTATACACGAACCTAATCAAATTTTCCTTTTACCTTTGGCCTTGGGATATTCTTTTTATTTTTGGTTTTTTATAGTCCAAATTTGGGATATTTCAGGAATCTGTGATATATATATAAGTTCAGTAAAATTGTAATTAGTTAGAGTAATTTGAGATCTACATACGTTCAGTAAATTTGTAATTAATTAGAATAATTTGAACTAAAATAAAGTTCAAATCTAATACCTGCCATTATAACATTAAAAATATATTCAACATTACATAAGCTAAGCATACTATGAATTCAACAATTCATCAGCTAAATAGGAGCCAAAATTCCAAAAAAATCCAAACCTACTCCTTAAACCTTATAAAAACTTACCACAAATAAATTTAAAAAATTAAGTAATATTGCTACCTTCTTTTAATGACAACCGATGGTAGCTTCAGAGGCTGAGGATATTAGAAAGGCAAATAATAGAAAATCTCTGGATTTCATATTAATATTTCATAAGTGTATTTTGACATGGCAGCTGGGAATGGCAAGCGCCTTGCAAACACTGTGCGGTCAAGCATATGGTGCTAAGCAATACCACATGATGGGAATATATATGCAGCGCTCTTGCATAGTGCTATTTTTTGTTGCGATCCTTCTGTTGCCAATCTATATATTTGCCACCCCCATTTTGAAGCTGTTGGGACAGGCAGATGATATTGCTGAATTATCCGGATCAGTTTCTATCTGGTTCATTCCTCAGCATTTTGCTTATGTTTTCATGTTCCCATTTCAGAGATACTTGCAGTGTCAGTTGAAAAACATGGTTCTTGCATGGACCGTTGGAGCCACTTTGGTGCTTCATGTTTTTCTAAGCTGGCTCTTTATCGTTAAATTGCATATGGGACTTATTGGAGCAGCTATGACATTGGATTTAGCATGGTGGCTGCCTCCGATTTGCCAATTTCTCTACATTACCTGTGGAGGTTGTCCCCAGACATGGACTGGACTATCAAGACAAGCATTCCACGATCTGTGGCCTTATATCAAATTATCTGTCGCATCTGGTGTGATGCTATGGTTAGTTGCACTCATCTCGATCTTGAAACTATTCTTAATTAATGTAGCTTTTAGTTTTATAAAGTTAACAAGGAGCTGACATTCGTTTTCTTATCCCACAGTTTAGAAAATTGGTATTACAGAGTATTGATCCTCTTGACAGGGCATCTAGCAGATGCGGAAGTTGCAGTTGATTCCCTTTCAATCTGGTACAACGTCCTTTCATCTGTTTTATATTATCTTAGAATAAAGAAAAATACTGTAAAAATCCTATATTTTAACATAAAACTCATCTCATTTCTTACAGCATGAACGTCAGCAGTTGGGAGATGATGATACCGATGGGATTTTTTGCGGCAATAGGGTATGTTCACCATACTAATATTTGGAATGGTACCAGAAAGCGTATTTCAGAATTTTCAAGTGTTGCATTATACCTCGATTAATTTGTAGTTTGTTAACGCAGAGTGAGAGTTGCCAATGAGCTAGGGGCCCGAAATGGAAAAGGAGCTAAGTTTGCAGTGATTGTTTGTGCAAGTACTTCAAGTGCGATAGGAATTGTTTTCTTGGTTCTGATTGTTGTGTTTCGCCAGTATTTCGCTGAGGTGTTTACAAGCAGTACAATCATCATAGAAGCGGTTTCTAAATTGGCAATTTTGCTGGCATTTACTATCCTTCTTAACAGTGTTCAGCCTGTACTTTCAGGTAAGTGTTTTTTTAACCAGTGCGACTGTTAGTGTTATTTATTTTTGAGAAAACACATAACTTGTATGTTTGGACTCTATTGCACGGCGCAATATATAGTTTGTCCGAATAGGGGAAAAACAAAACATTCAATTGTCATTTTTTATAATTGAAGAATATTATGTTCTTATCAAAATTATTGAAATGACAGGCTTTCTGGATTTATTGTCACATAGTAAAACGTTAAACTAATAGATTCCCTACTTGTATCTTTTAGTGGTTATGAAATTCATTGTCATTTTGTAATCAAGAATGGTATCCATCGCTTGGGTGTTTTGTTGGGAACATCAAAATGGCAGGTCCTCTCTGATTATCAAATATTGAAATGGCAGTTTATCTGTCTTATCAAATATTGAAAAATGGCAGTTTATCTGTCCTTATCAAATATTGAAATGGCATGTACTTAAGTAAAAGATTCCCTATTTCCAGCTTTATATGCTTATAAAATTCAAACTGAGTACCTAAAAAATGATTTCTTTGATTTAACTTTATTATACTGTATGATCCAGGTCATTTGGACCACAACTGGTTGATCTCTTTAATTTAATTTTAATATAGTGTATGATCCAGGTCATTTGGATCATTTACATGTTATCAGTATTATCAAATATTTACATTTTTCAATGTAGTATTTGATAAATATTTGAATATGTACATGACAACTATGAAACAGACAATAAGACTATGTTTTTTTTTGGGGAGATATTGTTATTTATTATCTAAGATTGTGAGAGATACGAATTCTATAGAGATTCTCAATCTCTCATCGGCAAACTCGCCAATGAGTTATATTATATATCCTTAATCTCTTACCCTCATCTTTCCCATGAGGAATATTACTGTTTAATATGATATACCTTCAATCTCTCGAATTATAAAGATGATTATTTATAAGATTTTATAATTTATTCTCAATTATTTTTAACGAGGAATATTATTATTTATAAAATTTATAATTGATATCTTGTTATAATTTATATTCAATTAGTTATAATTCCAATTAAGAATATTACTATTTATAAGATTCATAAGTGATATTTTGTTATAATTTATACTCAATTATTTATAATTACAATAAGGAATATTACTATTTATAAGATTTATAGGTGATATCTTGTTATAATTTATACTCAGTTATTTATAATGCCAATTAGGAAAATTACAATTTATAAGACTCATAAGTGATATCTTGTTATAATTTATACTCAATTATTTATAATTCCAATTAGGAATATTACTATTTAGAAGACTTATAAGTGATATCTTGTTATAATTTATACAAAATTATTATTTATAATTCCAATCAGGAATATTACTATTTATAAGACTCATAAGTGATATCTTGTTATAATTTATACAAAATTATTATTTATAATTCCAATCAGGAAAATTACTATTTATAAGACTCACAAGTGATATCTTCTTGTAATTTATACTCAATTGTTTATAATTCCAATCAGGAAAATTACTATTTATAAGACTCACAAGTGATATCTTGTTGTAATTTATACTCAATTGTTTATAATTCCAATCAGGAAAATTACTATTTCTAAGACTCACAAGTGATATCTTGTTGTAATTTATACTCAATTGTTTATAATTCCAATCAGGAATATTACTATTTATACGACTCACAAGTGATATCTTGTTGTAATTTATACGCAATTGTTTATAATTCCAATCAGGAATATTACTATTTATAAGACTCACAATTGATATCTTGTTGTAATTTATACTCAACTGTTTATAATTCCAATCAAGAATATTACTATTTATAAGACTCACAAGTGATATCTTGTTGTAATTTATACTCAAATGTTTATAATTTCCAACCAGGAAGATATTATTATTTAAAACCCTATAATGAAATTTATGATAATTTTATTTTAATTATTTATAATTCAATGCGAAATATTTTTTTTATAACACTCACAATTGATATCTTATTATAATTTATACTCCGACAAAAAATTATTTGAGACTTGAATTTGGATATCTTTGTCGCAATATTTATTGTCTTCGGTGATGGTTAGCGTCAAACTCTCCGATCAGATTTCGAACAATGACGTGATGAGGACTCGACTTAACATAAACCCACTAATGTACACAGTTAATTATCCATTAACCTATTAAAAATAGCAAGATAACAAGTCAACCAGTTGCCCTCTTAGTTGATTTACCAATATTGGTTGAAATCAATTTTTTCACCCCTTGCTCCTGCATTTTGATTTCATTTGATTTGATAAAAAACAATGTTATCAAATTTGGGTTAGATTTTGTTTATTTTTATAGCTAAACGAGCATTTCTGGTTTGACATGATTTGCAGGAGTAGCTGTTGGATCAGGATGGCAAGCTTATGTTGCGTGGATCAACATTGGTTGTTACTATGTCATTGGAGTACCGTTAGGCGTATTGCTTGGTTGGGTATTCAATTTAAGTGTCTTGGTGAGTATACTTTCCTTTCATTTGTGTGTTAAATTGCAGAGCGGAAATGTCAACGCAATGAAGGCCTTTTGCACTAACACAACACTGTCAATAACAGACTTAATTTACACCGCAGGGAATATGGTCAGGAATGATATGTGGTACAGCAATACAGACTCTCATACTCGCTTATATTACATATCGTTGTGACTGGGAACTAGAGGTGAAAAACACCAAAAAATAACCACCAACATGAAATCAATAGTTAGGTTATTGATAATAGTTATTTACTGATAATGGTTATGTATGTACTGACAAATTTGCAGGCAAATAAAGCTATTGATCGTGTCAATACGTGGTCTTTCGAAGATCCTGCTCAAATCACATCGGAGGAGGTCAGTAAAACATATTTCAATAAATTTAGCATTATTAACCAGCCATTTGAACTGTTTAAGCATAGCAGCTTATGTTTGGCATTTTGTTTTGACAGTCCAGAGCAAGCGGAAATGAAGATGGTTTTCGTCCCTAGATAAGATTTTAAAGGTTGTTGAGAAAGTGAAATCCTATTCATTACATATGACAGTGTTCCACGATGTAAGCATTTTGAATGGCCGCAATGGGCATGAGAAAAAAAAATTAACACAATTCGTCCTCCAGGTACTGTGGGCAAATTGGTTATCACGATGCAATTTGTCTGTCAAATATATCTAAAAATTCTTTTAACCCTGGAAATTTCTAGGTGGAAATGGTTGACACAAATTCTGAAGCTGTGTGGAAACCACCAGCTGCTTGAATTTCTAAATTCTTAATATGATTTTTCTAGGTTGTGCACTGCGAGAAAAACTATTTCCCATGAGATAAATGATATTCACTTTTATGATAGGATGTACCATATTCATTCTTATAATGTGTTCTAACTAGTTTATGGCTTTATGGGAGAATTACTAGACTATGGTTGATTATGGTTATATATATTCAAGACTATGGTTGATTATGGTTATATATATTTAAACTATAGTTAATAAGAGTTTATTATATTCAATATAGAGTTGATTATGGATGACCAAGATTGTGTACAATTAATTATAGTTGACTATGATAGATTAAGGATATGGTTGCCCATAGTTAACTATGCTTGAGTATGTTAACCATAATTGAGTTGTCAAATAAGGATGAACATGGTTTAATTGATTTAACCATCATTGACATTAATTTTTTATCATATATTATAGTCATCCATATTCACAATGGATGGTAATCCTTAACCATGGTCAATGATGATGACCTTGGTTGAGCATATTTGACTATTCTAACATTAGGTGACCATTGTTTACCATGTTGGGTTGACCATGTTTTTCGAAGTTTGTCTATGGCCAACCAAATTTTACCGTGGTTGGTCTTGGTTGATCATCGTTGACCATTGATGACTATCACTAACTAAAGTAGATGGTTGACTATGGTCAACTGTGGCTAACAGAGTAAACTATGGTTGGTGATGGTTGGTCATCCTCACCATAGTTGACTTAACCATAGCAAATCATGGTGACCATTCACTAACTATGGTTGACAACATTGACTATTGTCAACAATGATTGACCATGGGTTGACCATGGTGGACTATGTTCACTATGTTCAACCTTAGTCAACTATGTTTGACTAAAGTTGACTATGGCTCACTATGATTATCCATGCTTAATTATAGTTAACTAAGATTGACAAGGATAATTATGGTTAACTGTAATAAACATTAGTCAACCATTATCAACCATAATTTATTTTTCGTATAGCCGATAATAAATCAAAATTGACTTTACCATATTACACATTTTATATGATAATTGACATCATTGCATATACCAATCCACCTTTAGGTTATGGTTGAATGATACACCATCATTATAACCATGGTTAACAACATTAATAGTGGTTAATAATATACATTAATAGTTAAATGACAGATTTTATGGTTTGTGGTTTAAATTACTATCAACCATAACCATGCTATCAACCAATATTGTATCAACCGCATGTAAACTATATATAACAAATCGAGCACAATCACATTACCATTTGGGGTTGATATAAGTTGATTAGTGCATATCAAATTAATGGTTTAAGATTAAGTTGATAGATAAATGCTTTATAAGTTTATTTAATAACAACCATATTAATGGTTGATAAATTCAAGCATTGGTAAGTTGATGGTGGTTGATAGCACATAGCTAACACAACTATGAAACAAACTTGTTTATTTGACGGGTGATTTGAAACACAGTTATGTGTTCATATTAAATCTTCATAAAACATAGTTAGTGTATATCAAATTTTTATAAAATATAGTTAGTGTATAATTATATACGTTGATGGAAAATTTATCATAAATTGATGTGTTTAAATAAATAATTTATTTTTATTGGCAACTTATAAGATTTATAAAGTTATATATTATTAATAAAGCTAGCATATTAATATTAGTAAAATATGGTTGATATACACTAATCCATGTTATTTCATATACTAATTGGAATTTGACTTGATACATTAATTGGACTTCACTTGATTTGGTCTCACGCCTAACATAACTAAGGTTGATGATGGTTAACAATGTAGACCATAGTTATGTATAGGATAGCATAGTTGACTCTCCTCAGTTATAGTAAAACATGGCAAGCATAGCTAAATATGGTCACCTTATATAGTCAACCATATTCTTGTTGTAGTTGTTGTTGTTAGTCAACTTTCTTGAACCTTAAGACCATAATATTATTACTAAATATTAAATGCTATTCACCAACACTAATATTAATATTATTGATAAAATTCTTTAATATTAACACTACTATTATTAATGTTGTTAATATTCATAGTAATAATAATATTATTATTGTTAATATTATTAATAATATATTCGATTATATAATAATAATATGGTGAACCTCATTATTATTATTATTATTATTATTATTATGATTAATAAAAGAAATTAAACGTTGACTATGACCAATCAAGGTTGACCTTCGTTGACTTTGGTCAACCATGGTTGGCTATAATTGAATATGGTTGAGTTACATTGACAAAGAATGACTATGAATGAATAAGGTTGACTATTGTAAACATAGGTTTGAGAATGTTAGATCATGGTTAACTATTTGTAGGAACATTCTCTAAGATGTTTTTTTTAAACAAATTCATAATAGTAGCAACAAGTTATTACTTGCAAAAAATCATGCTTACATTTTATTGACAAATAAGTGCAACATCCTAAGTTACCATATTGCAAATAATAATGCCATGTACAAATATTTCATTTTAAAATAATTCATCCATTAAAAACATGAGGGCACATAATAAAGGAACATCAAACATGAGAAACATATAATAACTTTAAGGCACATACATCAATAATCCATAAATTATAACTCAATTGTCATATTTTTCAATTTTGTAATATGATAATTCTATACAATAATTAGGCTTGTAAGAGAACTTAAAAGAAACCCAAGATATCATGCACTAATGGGTGAAGTCTATGTAGAAATTCCTTGTAGATTCAAACTACAGATTGTAATATGCTAAAACAACTGACTTGAATATACTCTACTCATAAATGGAAAAAGTAACGAATCGATGAAATCACGAAGCATAAAAGAGAAAGAATCCAATCACACATAACTCAATAATTCTCTAGGGAAAGCCACAGCTAAAATCCCCTGCAATCTGGTATTGTATTAATCAGACAATATGATAAAATTACAATGCTTTTCTCAAGCCCGAACAATCTCTTCACTATCTCTATCTATCTCACTTCTTTCGAGAAAATCTCAAGCCAATACTTAGCCAATTATTCTGTCTGCCAAGCTCCTATTTACTTGCACATTTTCCTTGGGAATTAGCCCATATTTAATTGGGAAATTCCACAATTATGAATTGTGCAATCCTCATGGGCCTTATTTTGATTGCATGCACCACATATACAATTTGGATGATTATACAACTGATAGTATATTGTCCTCAACTCCAATCTCAATTGGGTCTTTCTCTGATCTGACATACATGAGTTAATTATGAGTGAATCTTCAATCTTCAATTTACTAGTTGATCACTACATGTTACACCCCACTACTCCAAGTTACACCCTACTACTAGATCTCGAACTGATTCCTCCATTAGTTGGAACTAGTTTAACTAACTTTAACTCAGTTAAACTGAATTAAATAATTACAACTCAAAATAAACACAACTAGGACTCCTAAAAAGTAGGAGACACTCTACATGACTCAAGTTAGACCCTCCACTCGAATTAAGTGATCCAACTAAGTAAAATTAAGTTAGTTAACTATTACAAGTTGTCATGAGATGTGGAATTACAATTTAATTCAAGGACACAATTAAATTAGGATTTTCTTTTTTCATTTTCAACACTCCCTCTTAATAAGAAATGGATTATCTACTACCCTGATCCCGCCTCTGTGAAACTCGACTTTGCATCTTGACAATGCCTTTGTCAAAATATCTACATCTTGCTCCTCTGTAGAAATGTACTCGAGCAACATGATTTTCATATGCACACGATCTCCTAGATGGTGATATCGGATGTCGATATGCTTCGACCAATCATGAAAAAATGGACTGTCATAGAGTTTTATACACATTTGATTATCACAGTAAATCATTATAGGATCCATATGCTGCCAAATAACACGACAAGGATCTTCCTCATCGAGATAGCCTCACAAGTTGCTTAACTAGTAGCCATGTACTTTGCTTCTTCTGAACTAAGTGCAACTGATCTCCGCTTCCTGCCTTACCAAGAAACTATGCCTGATGAAGATTCCCCCTCATGTTCTCTTCCTATCGGATTAGGATTTTCTTGTTGCATTTGCAACACTCCCTCTTAATAAAAAAAGGGATTATCTGCTACTCCGATCCTGCCTCTGTGAAACTCAAATTTGCATCTTGACAATGCCTTTGTCAAAATATCTGCATCTTGCTCTCTATAGGAATGCACTCGAGCAACATGATTCTCATATGCATACAATCTTGTAGATGATGATACAAAATGTCGATATTCTTGGACTGATCATGAAAAATGGATTCTCATAGAGTTTAATACAAATCTGATTGTCACATTAAATCACTATATGATCCATATGCTGACCAAATAACACAACAAGAATCTTCCTCATCGAGATAGCCTCAGAAGTTTCTTAACTAGTAGCCATTTACTCTTCTTCTGTTGAACTGAGGGCAACTAATATTTTCTTCCTCCGTTAATAAGAAACTACTCCTAACCAAATACTGAAGATTCCTCCTAATGTGCTCTTCTTGTCGGATGGACTCCCTACCCAATATGCATCTGTGAAGCTTTGAAGCTTTACTCTCTCTATTTGCACTAAAGACCAAACTAAGTGGTGCCTCTGAGGTATCTCAGCATATGTTTACCTACCTTCCAATAAAGTTTGGTTGGCTTAACCATGGCTTGAATAAGTGGGTTAACTACAAAACACATGTTTGGTCGTGTGTTCACCAAATACATAAGTAAACCCACAAGTTATCTATAAATAGTAGCCTCCAGTACTTCACCTGAAGTAGCATCTTCCTTCCTCCAATTACCAATTAGAGGAGTCTCTGTGGGCTTGTTTCTCTCCATGTGGAACTTCTTCATTATTGTGTTGGCATACTTTCCCTGAGAGATAGTTCCTCATCTCCTTGACATACTTCTATACAAAGAAAGTAATGCATGAGCCCCAAGTCCTTCATCTCAAATTCTCTTGCAATATTTTACCAGCTTTCGAGCACCTATTAGAATCAAATCATCAACATTTAATACTATAATCAACCATTTATCTTCAACCACAATATGGTAAAGGTTCGCATTTGATTCACTTTTGGTTAAACCCAATCCAGTGAAATAACTATGGATTCTTGTGTACCAAGCATGGGGTGCATGTTTCAGTCCATACATTGCTCGCTTGAGTCTAAAGACATGTGAATCTGTGTTAAAGGTCTAAAATCCTTCCCGCTACTCAAAATACACATATTCCTTAATGTCAACGAAGAATTTCTCACCCTTCTTCTCCTAGAGAGCACAAACCTTTGTTGTAAAGTTTGTAATGCAAATGTTGGCTTCTGCCCACGTTTTGAAAAAAACCTTTGTTGTAAAGTTTGCAATGCAAATGTTGGATTTTTCCCACACTGTGGGTTTTGAATTTGACAAATATGAAGTTTTTTTTACTGTTTAATTATTTTCAACTTCATGCTCAAAACTTTTGCTCCATAGCATTTTAGTTAGTGCTAATGTCAAGGGAGGGTTTCTGACCTAGTCATGCATTATGTATTTTATTCATGAGCACTTCTCTGGTGCTCGTGGATAATACAAACCTTTCTTCAAAAGTTAAGAATGCCACTCTTCGCTATCGCCGACACTCTCGCCTTTGAATTTCATAATTATGGAATTTTGTTTGTTGTTTAATTAATTTTGTTGTATGCTGCCTTGTTTATTGCTTCATTAATTTTTCCTTCATGACAATGGAATAGGTATTTTGTTTATTAATGTCAAGAAAGGGTTTCTTAACTGGAAATGAAGTAGCTATTTTGTTTTTTGATAAAAATGGCAATGTTTGTATTAATGAAACTAAAACCACTGGTCAGCTCTGCAAAAGAGAGTATGAACCAGGAGAGTATGGCTCTACAGAACGCTCTACATTGTTCACCAAAATTACACATTAAATAGAGTACATGGTTTTAAGGAAGTTAGAACAACATCCTAATAAATAGAAACTAATTCCCATCCTGAGGCTACGTGAACCAACTCTACCTATTCTAGGATATTCTCCATTATCTTCAACACTCCCCCTTAATGGAGAATGGGTTCACATATATGCCTAACATCTCCCTAAACATTTCAAATTTTACTTTTCCAAGGGGCTTAGTGAAAATGTCTGCAACATTATCACATGTAATACAATATTCCAGATGAATTTCTTTAGATTGCACTTTCTCCCTTACAAAATGGAATTGAGTAACAATATGTTTCGTTTTTTTGTGAAATACTGGATTATTGGCCAACTTGATTGAAATTTGATTGTCGCATCTCATTGTTGTTGCGACTTCCTGTTCTTCCCCAACATCATGGAGAATTCTCTACAACCAAATTGCCTCGCATGTTGCTGCACACATGGCTTGATACTCTACTTCTACTGAGGACAAGGAGGTTGTGTTCTGCTTCTTGCTGCTCCAAGTGATCACCCTAGATACAAGGCTAAATGCATAACTTGTTATAGATCTGTGTTCATCTACATTTCCTGCCCAATCTGAATCTGCAAATCATAAATCTAACATCAGAAGAGTCAGTGTTAATAATTCCATAATCTACAGTACCTTATAGATACCTCAAAACATTATTTGTTGCATTCCAATGGCTTTCAAGTGGCTTAGACATAAATTGGCTAAACAGACTGACTGCATAAGCCATATTAGGTCTAGTGGTGGTTAGGTAGATTAAACTCCCAACCAACTGTCTGTAAAGTGTTACATCCGCCGCTTTTGAGCAATCCTCACACTGCAATTTGACGTTCAATTACAATGGTACGGGTGAAAACTTGTATTAATCCATTCTAAACTTCTCTAACAAGCATTTTTCATACTTGGCTTGAGACAAAAATGTTTGGCTTGAATCTCTCGAGATCTCAAGACCTAAATAGTATCTGAGTTCACCGAGATGCTTCATCTCAAGCATTTGTGACATATGCTGCTTGATTTCATCAATTGGATATATAACATCACCTGTAATTATCAAATCATCTACATATAATAAAGTTAGCACTACGCACCCTTGTTGATCTTCCATGGTGTAAAGATTAGGGTCATTCTTACGTCTATTGTAGCTAGGTTGTATAAAAAATGAATCAATTTTCTCATACCACAACCTAGAAGCTTATTTTAGTCCACAGAGGGCTTTCTTCAACCTACAGACTAAATTTTATTTTCCCTTCTGGACAAACCCTTCCGGTTGCTCTAAATAAACCTCTTCTTTCAATTCTCCATTCAGAAATGTAGACTTTACATCTAGTTGGTGCATCATCCAATGTTTCTTGGTAACTAAGGAAATTAACATTCTGATGGTACTCAATTTAGCTACAGGGGCGAAGGTTTCTTCATAACCTATCCCTCTTTTTGTGTGTACCCCTTTGCAACCAACCTAGCTTTTAGTTTTTCTATAGTCCCATCTGCATTAATTTTCGGTTTATATAACCATTTGCAACCTATGACCTGTTTTCCTCTAGGATGTTCTACCAATTCCCAAGTGTTGTTTCTGATTATTGAACCATATTCCTGTTCCATGGCTATTTTCCATTCATTACATTCATTTTCTTCTTTATAATTAGACGATACAACCACATTCATCACACTAGTTATAAATGCATGTTCCCTATATCTTGTAGGCATTTGAACTTTCCTACCTGATCTCCTAAGTGGCAGGGTGGTGGTTTCAAACCTTATTTCTTCATGCTACTATTGTTGTTGTTGCTACTGCTATTGTTCATCCTCTACCTTTGTTTGCTACTGATCCTGATTGTTCTTTGCATCCTCTTCTTCAAAGTACGGAATGTGCCATCCATCATAGTGCTCATTAGTTTCTTCACTATCCTATTCATGGAATTTAAAATCTCTACTAACAAAGATCTTGTGAGTAGAGGGATTAAATAATCTGTATGCTTTATATGATGAAAAATACCCTATAAAAGTGCATCTGGTGGATTTTGAGTCTAATTTTTTCTATCTTCCTTGGGTATGTGGGCAAATGCTTTACATCCAAATATTCTTGAGTGTTTTATCATAGGCTTATATCCATACAAATCTTCAAAAGGAGTTTTAAACTCAAGACTTCTTGTAGGACTCCTATTTTTTAAATAAACTATAGTACTCACTACTTCAGCCCAAAAAGCATTTGAAAGATTCTTACCTTTAAGCATACTTCTAGCACATTCCACCAGAGTTCTATTTTTCCTTTCTGTTACTCCATTCTGTTGTGGAGTATGAGGTATTGTAATCTGTTGCAAAATTCCATGATCTTTACAATATCTTATCAAATCATCTTTCCTATATTCTCCCCCTTGATCAAAACAAAAAAAAATTATCTGTTTCCCTGTTTGTCTTTCAATCATGTTTTTAAACTGCTTAAAGTATTCGAATGTATGACTCTTCTTACTTAAGAAATACACCCAAGAAAACTTCGTATAGTCATTAATAAACAGTAGGAAATACATTGCACCTCCTAATGTTTTGTTTGTATGGGACCACAAAGGTCTACGTGCACTAACTCTAGTGTATCCCTGTGTTTCTTTTCTACTCTATCATGGAATTCTTCTCTATGCATTTTTCCTAAAGTACAAGCATCACAATCATTATCTACTTGCTTTAGCATACGAGGATCTCTTACCATTTCTTTCCTCTGTAGTAACAACAAATCATTGTAATTGATGTGGCTGAATCCGGTATATCCCTCTATTTCTTTTCTACTCTAAAATGGAATTCTTCTCTATGCATATTTCCTAAAGTACAAGCATCACAATCATTATGTACTTGCTTTAGCATAGGAAGGTCTCTTACCATTTGTTTCCTCTGTAGTAACAACAAATCATTGTAATTGATGTGGCCAAATCTCTGGTGCCAAAGCTCTTCTATAGTCAGGCTTGCTGCTGTCAATGCTCGAACCGGTGCAGGTCTCACATCCAACTTGTACAATCCTCCTGTTTGGATCTCTATAGCAATTGTCTTCATTCCATCTAGCAAATCCTTAATGTAACAATTAGATTTTAAAAATTCAACTTTAAAATCTTGATCTGTAATCATTGATATAGTAATCAAGTTCTTTGTTATGCCAGACACATACATAACATTATAAATTTGTTTGATATTGCCATCAGGTAGAATAATAGAAACATTCCCACATCCTTTGATTTGATGACTTCTATCATCACCTAGGTAAATTTGTGTGCCTTCGTTGATCTCTTTAAAATCCCCCAGCTAGTGCTTGTTCCCTGTCATGTGTGTTGGCACTCCTAAATGTACATACCAGATGTTTGCATCAACATTTTCCTCACGATCTACCATGAACAACCTTAAATTCTGCACCTAATCACTTTTTGCAAGATGACCTGCATGTCTCTTTGGCTTTTGTTGTTCTTCATGGTACTTCTTTTTCCTACATTCCCTGGAAATATGACCCAATTTTCCATAATAAAAACATTTAGTTTCAGAGTAGTTTTTATTCAGGTGCATACCTTGGGCTAGATTTGGATGTTTATGTGAACTTGCTTCGTTTTGCTGTTGTGGACTTCCTTTCCCTTTGTAGAAGTTTTTCCTCGCAACCAATGCAAGATCAACACTCCGGGGCTTCTAAGTCGATCTCCTCTCTTCTTCCCGCATCAATATACCTGTCAACTCTTCAAAATGCGGGATCTTTTCTCTGACATTAATCCCAGTGATGAACATCTGATAATGATCAGTGACACCATTCATTGTAATGGCCACAAGATCTGTATCGTCCATTGTATCACCAATATCTGATATCTGATAATTAGCTGACTTACCTTCTCTGATGTGTAGTATAATGTAGTCTTTCAATGACATCTTTAACATTGTCCTCGCTTTGCTTTCTTGTTTCTCCCAATCTAGGACTGATACTGATCTAGCTGCGGGCCTCGGCTCATCCCCATTCACAATTGTCCAAGCAATCTGCACTTCTAGTAGAGTTTGCATATTAAACTTCCAATTTGCGTGATTAGAACCATCGAGCTTGTTATGCTTGTTCATGCATGCTTCAAATATGTTGTTATTCATCTTGGAAATTTAGAAAAAAAATAAAAAAATTGACAGGTAAAAGATGTTAAATCTACCCCAAATCTGTGATATAGATAGATCACTATTGTTTGATCTCACAACACACATGTAGATCACCGTGGCTTTCTTCTCAGCCTCCAGACAACCTTTTGTTGTCAGCTACAGCCTTGTTCTTGGCTTCCCCACTCAGCTTCTCTGATAGCTACAACCTTGTTCTTGGCTCCCTTTGCAATTTATTTGATTTACACGATCGTCGCAGATATACACCCAATATCCAAGACGGTCGCAGAAATACACCAATTTTCTGAGACTAGTCACAGATATACACCCAATATCCAAGACTACCACAGAAATACACCAATTTTCTGAGGTCTTCGTAGCTGTACACTGGAAAACTGCGACGATCGAAAAATAAAAATTTTGAGAAGTGTAATAGTGTTATCGTTGCGGCTATCCACTCCAAACCTGTGACAATTTTGGTTCAAAGAACCACCCACTAGCCAACATACAGGTTCCTCAGCCCTGACACTCTGATACCATGATAAAAATGGCAATGTTTGTATTAAAGAAAATAAAACCCACTGGTCAGCTCAACGAAAGAGAGTCTGAACTAGCAGAGTCTAGCTCTACAGAACGCTCTACATTGTTCATCAACATTACACATTAAACAAAATACATGGTTATAGGGAAGTTAGAACAACATCCTAAGAAATAGAAACTAATTCCTATCCTGAGGGTACATGAACCAACTCTACCTATTCTAGGATATTATCCATTATCTTCAACATTTTTTACCACCTATCAAGTGGTCATCGAGAGTAAACATTTTATTTGTAAAGTATGGCACCTCACTATTGGGTATCGCCAGGACTGACAGGTTTTTTTTCATAAATTTTGTGTTTTGGGACTGCCTGGGACTACCAACAAATGTGGGTTTGGTCCCTAAGTAACCCTTAAACTCTCTCTATCCCCTAGAAAAAGCAACGAACTACTTTGCAGAATTTGCTTGCTTCTTGGAAGCCCTCTGCTATATCATGAAACCAAAGATCTAGGTATCGCTAGTTCAAAATTTACAGCTACTCCCATTTAAGTGACAATTCTGACTTTATTTGTTTCTCATTAGTTTAAGCATTTTAAAATAAAGAATTTTTTATTTTAATGTATCAAAATCAGTTTTTATATAATGATATAGAAATATGTTGTGGTTTTCTATTAATGTATTTCTCATAGCAAATGTGGTGTCGAATGTATAAATAAAAATGTTCAAGTATTTTTTTTCTTTTTAGTCCTTGCAGGGACTATTATAATCAGTTTTCAGCTGCTTCATTAGTTTCACACAGGAACCAAGTTACTTAATTCAAATAAACCTAATGTTTTTAATTTATATTTTGTATAGTATTGTTAAACACCTTTTTATCAACCTATAGGTTCCTTCTCACCATTCTTTGGACCAATCTAATGAATCTATGATTTAAACGTCTTATTTGGCCTCATATCTAGCCCCATATCGAGGCAAAATGTACTTAAAAGTTAGGATAAATTTCAATTGATCTCGATAGTTTAAGTCTCAATTATTTAATACGAACATTAGTTTTAAAGACATTTCATGTTTGGAAAAATTAAGAGGTTATAAGATTGTAGACATCACACATATTGAAACTTTGCATGACAGTAACACATGTTGAAATATGTTGAAATTTTGCGTGGTAGTAGCCACTTGTCTTCAGTTCTTCTTCAATAAGCCGGCCTTCCAAAGACTCTATCGCAACCGACCTTTTTGCAGATTTCTCAAAGACTATGTGACAACGAGCCTACCAAAGACTCTATCATAGCCAACTATTTGTAGTTTTCTGAAACAAGAATTTTCTCTAATGCTTTGATTCTCATGTTACATATTTCTCAAATAGGAATTTTCCCTAATTCTTTGATTCTCATGGAAGGATGTTGAAGCCACTGGAAATATTTTCTCTAATACTTTGATTCTCTGATTGGACCAAATAAGAGTAGGACAGATGTTAATGATTCATGAAGAGTGATACCTATCCTCCTGCAACATTTTCCGGCTTCTATCTATTTTCCTTTTTCCTTTTGCTGCACAAGGCCTTAGCTTGGCTTCTTCAAAATTCTGAAGAAAGTTGCTTCTTCTGAAGTCTAAACAAAGTTGCAAAGCAATCTCAAACATCTCATTCATAGGTGTGCATACTCTCCTCACTCTCATCCACTACAATTACAATGTTATTCACAATCTTAAATCTATTCCCTTTCAACTTTTCACCGATTCGAATTGAACAAAAGGGAAGATGGATTGGCTCACATCACTAGTTAGGCCACAATATTATTGACAATATTAAATCTATTCCTTTTAAACTTTTCACCTAATTGAATTGAACAAAAGGGAAGATGGAGTATGTTGAGAAATATTTCTTGTTTTACCTCGGATGTAGGTCGGCTGGCAAAGAGCAGACCATGAGTTTTGAGAAACCGCTGCGATAGCCAATACCCATGTTGTATGCAATTTCTCTTATAAGTCCAACGTAATCCCACCATTTTCTTAGCCCTTCCATCTGTTTCCTGGCACAGGAGAACCACACCTCATTGGCAAACATTTATGCTGTCGATGACAGGACTCTTTCCCACTAGTCGATCTAGGTAGACGTTGATGGACCAGTTTAGAGCCAGAACCAAAGTGAGGACATAGCCTTCAGAGGGCTAACTGGGCAGAGTGTTTTGGTGGATGTAAGCATTTTTCTTTTCATCCAAGTGTGATACATTCAAACATTGATATGATTGCTATGTACAATCTTGTGTTTGTTATGGGTAAAGAGACCTATGTTCTTGGCTCACTCAACTGATTAACCAGTGGCTAGGGCATGGAAGAAAGGTGAAGCCATGCCTCGAAGCTGCTTGCTCAACCAAAGAGAGAGAGCAGGGATAACCTTTGATTTTTAGTGGATCAGTTTAGAAATGCGGGTTGCTACTAGTTACATGCACGAATAGGAAGGAAACAATCCTCATTTCACTTTCACACCTTCAGGAATAACCGGTACAAATACCCATCTTGTATGCAAGTTCTCTTCTGGAACCATTTTTCCTGTGCATGAATGTCGCTATTAACAATCCTCAAGTTATCTTCTGGAGCCATTTTCCATGTGCATGAATTCCTCTATTAACTAAGTATGAATGATGTTATTCACTACCCTCCTGCAAGCAAGTATGTTGCACTGAATCTTAAGATTACTATGGAATATTTGTAGATACGATATTCAATTGTAGATTTGAATCACAAGGAATAAAGGAAATTTCAATGGTAGGGCTCAATCAAAATCGAGGTAATCAAGCTCAACAAAGAGACTCCAAGTAATCACATGGCATCCTCCATGTCTTGCATGGTTGTTTTGGGGAACAGAGTAGTAAGACGCGCGGCCTTCTTGTGGGGTCCACATGGCACATGAAGTTAGTAATTTATAATTTTGGTTAGAAAAAGCACTTTTGTCACTTACAATCTCTGCATGGCTTACAGGTGCCTCACTACTATGTGACTTTAAGCCTTCGAATTGCTTCCAAAAGAATAGCATAAGATATAACCTTCCCAACTACGAATTCCTCCACATTATTAACCCTTATGGCTTGGCTCACACCAAAAGCACCAAAAGCAAGTCGAACACTCTCAATAATGCGGTTACCCCAAGCTTATTGAACGAAATTCGAGCCAAGGAGGCAGAATTAACATAAGACACTATGTTACCAAGGGACGACAGGCTGCTCTATATGTCTTGAACAACAATTTGCCATAAAATCTAGCGGTATCATTGTCCTTATCTTCTTTCACTGAATAACTAGCTCCATTCCAATATGGAATGCATACTAATAGCAATAATGTTTCTGAATCTAGAGGGTTGTCAAGGAACTCCTCCATGGTTAATATAGATTATATTATTTTAACTAAAATAATTTTAACATATGCACCAATTCCTAGTAGAATGGTCGCAACATCTGAATCAAATAACATCTTCTGGGCCATAACTAAGTTACCACCAATACTTGTTGTATTTCTAATGAATCTAGAAGCGACCTTTTTTAGGTGATTGGCAATGCCCTTCAATACCATTCTTTTGCTATAACTCACCTTACCCTCATTTGATACACCAATACCAATGGTTTTTCTATCCTCTAACGTTTCTATAAGCTTGGCAATTGTTGTTGTTGCTCCAACCTAAATCACAAAATCCCATCTGTTGATAACCTATAGCTTTGGGATATTGGTGATATCAATAAATACTTTAGGTTTCATTCCCTTATGGATTCAAAAACTTGTATTTCCTACAACCAAACTATGTTTAAGATCATCACTGCCATCTTTTTTGAGTTTTAAAGTTGTCCATATCTCCTCCAATATGGATGGTCTAGTCTAGAAATGTTCTTCTCCATTAATATCCTCTTTATAAGAAAAATTTAATGTTGGCTCTCTCAGTACTACATGATTTTGGCTATTGCAATTAGGCACAACGCATCCTCTAGCTAGAAACTCCCTCTTCAGAAAATCTGGGAAAGTACAGACTGCAATTGGGTTGTAGCTCGACAGTTTATTTGGATTAGCTGCTTCATTATTTTTCCAAAACGAGTTGAGACCCAAGTCCTCCAAATCAACATCTCCCGCAAATCTTTTACAGGGATTGGCAATGGGCCTGTATCCAGTACATCTGCATATATTACCAGCAATTATGCACATAATCAAATACCTCCTGGATCGACCACTTCAATAGGATTTACACAAGCAACCTTATGTTACCAAGAAATAGATCACACCATGCCCTTTACTCTATGGTTTTGGGGCACCATTGGAAATTGTTGGATTGAATGGTTGGTCTTCATAATTTTTGCTGGATCGGATGAGGGTCAACTGAGATCAGGGTACCTTGTTAGATTGGATGAGGGTCAATTGAGATCTGGGTACCATCGGCAAGAAATAGATTTGCACGAGGGCAGGTCAATCACTTCGAAGAAACCGTTGGGTCATGGGGACCATACCGTGTCGAGAGTCACTCTAGTCACATTGCTATATCATACACCTACATTCTTTCTTTTTACTTACATCACTGTTTACTTGATTATGCATAAACAATGAGCTCAATCCCCTCTCTCCACTCAAAGTAGGGACTAGTTGCTACGCAGCATCTCTTGTTAAATGTACATCTCATGCGACCAATTGTGCAAATATGTTATGTCCATATATTTTTGTTTCAAGTTATGCATGTAACATGGTAACATTCTACTGGTAACAACAAATAACTTGTGAAGCCTTGTTTTAGGAATGGAAATACTCTTTTGATTATCCAAATCATCGGATATGTGAGGTAGGCGTTGCTCCTGGTTTTCAAATTAGAATTTTCACTTTATTTCTTTTCAAAAAGCTAGGGCTTGTAATTCTTATTTCTATAATCTTTTCTCCACTAATGTGGGTTTGGTCTCGGACCACCAACAAATGTGATTTTGTTCCCGGACTAACCCTTACACCCCCTCCCAGAAAAAGAAAGGAACTACTTTGGGACAATCTCCTTCAGGTGCTTCTAGGAAGCCCTCTGTTGTATGATGAAATCAAAGATCTAGGTATCGCTAGTTCAAAATTTTTAGCTTCTCCCACCGAAGCGGAAAATCTAACTTTATTTGTTTCTCATTAGTTTAAAATATATATATATATATATAGATTATATATATATATATATATATATATATATATATATATAATATATATATATATATATATATATATATATAATATATATATATATATATATATATATTCTATTTTAATTTATTGAAATCATTTTTTATACAATGATATAGAAATATGTCGTGTTTTTCTCTTAATGTATTTTTCTTTCATGGAATGTGGTGTCAAATGCATAAGTATTTTTTTTTTTTAATGCATATCGCAAGCAACAAATTGTGCAAATATATTATATCCATATGTTTTTTTTGTCTCAAGGAACCAACTTAAAAAATGAGAAAGGAATACAAAATCTCCTTTTGAAATAACTAATGCAACTTTTTTAGAAAAATAATCATCTTGCCATTTAATATATGCAATTTCTACCATCGTGCAAAGTTGTTTACAGGTAAATAAAAAATTATTCATAATAAATGACCACATTTCAAAACAGCAAAGTAAGAATGCTACCTAACCTTTTTATATGACCAAACAACGAATGTTGCACACGCTTTCCTAATCAGAGTAACTCAGAGAAAAAAACTTTGAAGAAACGAGAAACATAATCTTGGGGGACCACACCCTTGCAATATACATTCCCACCATGTTGAAGTTTTCTTTTCCACTTCCCTGCTCTCCGCCTCCACAAATGAAATCCATCCATCGTCCAAAAAGGAAAAAACAATGCATTCTTCTGAGCAAAGCCTTTCTCTTTTTTCCCATTTTCCACAATGTTGTATGATCTTGCAATTCGAACTGTTTGCAAATAGTTTTATTTTTTATCAACTAAATAATTTACTTATTATGAATTTAGGAATTTTTAATGAATATCTTTATATAAATATTGTAACTATCTCTTTATTTATATTAATCCAATGTTTCTGATTTTTTTTTTTTATTCTTAATAAAAATTCTATTATTGAAATTAATTCTTTTATTTATTTCTTATTCATAAAATAATGCTGTTGTTCTATTTATTTTATATTTCCATTAATATTTTCATCTTTCATTTCATTATTATTTTTTATTATTCTCTCCATTACCTTAATTTCTTAAATTTTTTTTAACTTTATTTCTTATTTTTAATTAGCAATTTTAAATATATTACTAACCTTTTTTATTTTTTAATTCAATATAATTTTTTTTATTTTATAGTTGTATTCCTATGTTTTAATAATTTTTATAACATTTTATACTAGTTTTTTTCTAGTTTTTTCTTCTTATTATATCTTTGCAAATGGATTTAATTTTAATCCAATATTTTATTTTAAATATTTTCTTTCTTAATCATTTTTTTTCTCTTACCTATCACTTTTTATATTCAATATGTTATCTTAAATTTATATTTTTAATTTCTATTTTAGTTTTTATTTATTTATTTACTTTTTTCAATTTTTTAATGCTAATCGTAATCTTATTTTTTTAAGTGCATTTTGCTAATATGAAATAAAAATATTTAAATTCTAATCATTTTTATTTATTATTTTATTATTTTTAACTTTTAGTAATTTGCTTTTTTTTAATTATAATATTCTTTTTATTTGCCTATTTTAATTTAATAATTAATTTTATTTAATCTCATAACAATTTATTAATTTTTTATTTGAATTAATAAATTATTTTTCACTTTTAATCTCATTAAAAATTTTATTATCAATATTTTTATTTTTTCCATTTCATTTTTTAAACTATTTTTTTGAAAGTTATTTTTTAATTGTATTCTTCTGATTATAAAAGAATACAAATGTGAAAATAGAAAACAACATACGCTAACTCTGTTAGTATCTTGTAAGATTTCCTAATTACAAATGTGAAAATAGAAAACAACATATGCTAACTCTATTATTGTCTTGTAAGATTTATCTATGGTAAAATTAAAAAACCATATTTTAAAATAATATGAGAGATAACATTTTCAAATAAATAAGTGTATGGTTTTGAAAACCACATGTATCTTCTATGCATCTAGATGGCCACTCCACTCGATAGTCCCAGTGCTTTTGTAGCCTCTGTCCAACCCACTTGACAGTTGGCCATTTACCGCGCAGGGCTAACCTTTTTTTTCAACATGCCAAAAATTATTTTCCCTTTCACCCTTTCGTGTTCCTTATCACCACAACTATCGATGGAGGCCTCAGACGAAACATATTCCTTCCACATTCAATCCCGACTATCCAAAAATAATAACAAAATTACATTTTCTAAGTCAACGGCGGTACATCCACGAGTCGATATAGAAACGCCTATCCACGAATAAATATATGTGTTCGACACCCATCTGAGCCAAATGATAGGTTGTTCTTTAACCTTGCACTCTAAAGTTGTATTTTATACCTTTCTCTCGCTTGTTGGTCCTTCATGAAAAGCATCGAGTCCCTGGTTTGATGGTAATAAGTCCCTCATCTTTATCATTATTGTAGATTTCATCATATTTCCATTACGCCTTAAAATATTAAAATAAATTATTTTACTATTTAACTTTGCTTTAGTTCATGGAATTTAAGAAATATTTTAAAATTTAAGATAAAATAAAGAATTTTTTTTTTTTGACATTCACGAGGTTAAAGATAGCTTATGGGACAGATTGCTTCTTCCTTTGCTTGATGTATTCAAACCTTTTTCTGTGAAGTCTCACAGTAAATTCTCTAAGTTTCTCGACAGCGCCTCACTAAATATATTATCCCAAGAGCTAGTTGTCAGCATATTGCATAGCTTTCCTTGTTGTCTTTGAGGGCCTCACATTCTAAAATGAAATTCTTTTCTGTTTCCACTTTTCTGGAAGAACAGAAAATGAACACTTTTTCCTCCCTCACTTCTTTTGGCTTTTTCCAACGCTCTGTTTCAAAACGGAGTTGATGAGAATTAGTCCTTAACTAAGAAATAAGAATTTTGGCCCTCTAAGAGATAATGGCCTCTATGTATGATTTTGGTTGATAACTATGAGTGGGATTAAACACTTCAATATGGTATTTTTTCTTTCTTCCTAACTCCTTATCCCAAGTATGCTTGTGGAACTTATCCATAACAAAAGATTTTTTCTCTTTTTTCTCTATGGGACACATTCAAGAAAATACCCCATTTACTAAACCATTAGTTATTTTTTCCATTAGTCTTTTTTCTGTTGCACAATATGTCATTAAAGACAACCTTAGGTCATATACCTTCTTCCATTCACTCAATTTTTTATAAATAGCTTATGACTCGCACCATAGCAATTGCTTCAATAAGAGGAGCCCCTATTTCACTTAACAAGATAGTATAAGGAACAACACTTTTAATCTTAAATTTCTTTGTAATCAAACGCTTCTCAATTTTCTCAATTTGTTTCCACTACATGTCAAATGTACTATTGGCCCATAGTTCACAACCATCAAGAATCACCAAAATCAGTAGAAGCCCAAACATAGTTTGAGTGGTTTTGCAGTCCCATAACTCTGCCTCTCTACACCTATTTTGAAAAGCATAAAATGCTTTCCAACCACTCAAAGTTCTTTTCTTTCTACAACCATGCGAGCTTTTATTTTTGTTGAAGCCAATTCCAAAGTATTTGTAATTGCAACTTCTTCCATAATGTTGCCTTCAAAGTAGAACTTATATTGGTTATGTTTTAATTTTTAGAGAAAACCACTACTTTTGTTTTGATGATATTGACTTGCATCCCCACACTTATACAAAAATGCTCAAGGGATGGTAAGTGCTCTTGCAAACCAAGAGCTGATTTAGCAATCAGAATAAGATCATCTGCATACAAAAGAAGCCTTATAATAAACTTTCCCAAATAGATACCAACACCTCCTTGCAAATTTAACCACTCCTCAAGCTTGTCGATATATAAACAACAAAGGGTAGGAGATAGTGACCAACCTTACTTGACCCCGATATCGCTTCTAAAACTTTCATAAATTCTCACTGAAGTTCTAATTTTGACTTTCACCTCTTCATACAACCTATGCACCACTGCTCTCAAATGTTTAGGAACCCCAAGTTCCCCCATTCTCTGCCAAATCTTATCCCTAGGAACCGTGTCAAACACATTTCCAAAATCAACAAAGTAGCAAAATACTTCTGCATTTTTCTCCCAAACTTTTTCAATGATGTGACTTAAAGGTATACAATGATCAACTATGGAATGTTTAGGTCTAAATCTTGCTTGAGTTCTAGCAGGCTTATCTCTTTCATCTACGCACTTGCTAATTTTATTTTCTATTGGGCTTCAAAATATCTTTGCAAACAAAAGGTTTATCATGATCGTCCTATAGTGGGAAGGATTATTTATGTCACCTCCCTTGAAAAGAGGTATTTCCATACTAGTTGTCCAATTTGTGGGGAGCCCCTGTTCTATGATGTTGTTGAAAATTTTCGTAATGTTAGATGCAAGAATATTTGAGCCCCACTTTAGATATTCTACTTGGAGTTCAGCTAAGTCTTTTTCTTTTCCAACACCCAACTTCTTAATACCCATCTCTACCTCTTGCACCGTGAAGAGCTTAGTATCAGTATTGACCAAGGGGGGAGGATTAACTTTGGGACACTGCTCATATAGTTGTCTTGCATAGTCAAACCATTTAGAAGTTGTAATACTATTTCCAGTTTGTATCTTTCTCGGTTGGAGCTCCTTCCAAAATAATTTGGGATTATTTTTCCCAATGAAGATTAGTTCTTCCCTCGTTGAAACCATCAAATCAGCATTTTTCTTGTTTAATAACTTTTTGTAAACTTTGAGATTTATGTTATCTTTGTTTGACTCTTTCCACATTCTCTGTGCCTTTTTGCATTCCTCATCAAACCAAACATTAACTGGGAAGCGATTTGTTTTAGACTTCTTAATTTTTTCTCTTTTGCACTTTGCAAGTACGCATTGAATTGAATGTGTTAATTCATGACTATGAAGGCCTTAAATTATGATTTTCTCAATGAAAAGCCTCTTTAGCATCATTTTGAAGGTATTACAATTTTCTGGAGTCAAAAGAATTCTGCCATTTGGGAGATTTTGTTGGACACGCTGATTTTTTTACTCTAATTTTTTCTTTCCATTCCAAGAGAAACTTAAATAAATTGTCTTGTGATATGTTTTTAAGTCCCAACGTTGATCTCTAATAAAAACTACCTCTCTTTTCTCACAGAAACAATGTGAGAAAAATACATAATCTACTATACTTGCTCCATTGTAAATATTGCAAGTGAAATTACCGGACTTTGCCCATCTAGTTAAACCATTACAAATGACTAAATCAAAGGCCCCACATAGAGCAAGCAATTGTTCACCAAAGATATTGCAACCCTTATCCTCTAAAATGCTTTCCAATTGATGATTACTCTCTTCTGTAAGCCAAATAGGGTTGCAGTCTTCTTTACAACAAAGAATGCTAGCTTGCTCACTTGCAGTCCTAGCATTGAAATAACCCACTATAAGGACTTAACGTAGATAAGAATATGTTGGAATATCTGCTTGTAAGGTTGCAAATGGAACTTTGTGGTCAAGCCCTCTACCTTTGTAGATTATTTAAACTTGCGATGCAAAATAACATGCAACAATCTCATGTGGTTTCCATTTTCTGATATTTTAAACCAAATGAATTGTTTATTTGAGTCTTATTTTTCTAACTGAATGAGACGACCTTCTTTCTACCTCAACAAAATCATCATATCCCCATACCCTTTCAATTTCCTGTTGCCATGTTCCACACTGCCATCTTCCAATATCCTTCAAATAGAGGTGTCTTATACCCTTCATGCTCATGTGTTTCTATGAGGAAAATTATCTCTCTATCTTCTGCAATAGGCCCTAACCATGGTCTTTATCTCCATGGGTAACCTCTGCAGCTCCAACAAATTAATCTTAAGGAAACCTAGGGATGACTTGATTGTTATTTATTTTGACATGCAAGACTCACATTTGAGTCTTTGTCACTGCCAACAAATTAATCTTAAGGAAACCTAGGTATGACTTGATTGCTATTTATTTTGACATGCAAGACTCACATTTGAGTCTTTGTCACTGCTTTCCCATGCTGACCATGCTTCCTGATTTCTTATTGAAGAGTTTTTTGCCTCTTCTTTATTACCATCTTGCTGTTATGTTTTCGAAGGAAGTTCAAATTGTGCCATCACAACTTTACCACTTGACCTTTATAAATCTATGCTCTCTTGCCTTCATCTCTTGGTGCCATAACTTTCAACATTTCCTCCTTCCTTTCCTCCTATTGTCTTACATTTAAATCTTAATCTTAAAAAAAATGAGAACCCCTCAAGGGATGCTTCTCGCTTAGAATTATATATTTATCACGCAAGCTAGGGATGATGACTTTTATGGATTTGACTATCTCACCTTTAAACTTACCCACCGTCCATGCATAGCATATTAGTCCTTTCCATAAAATCTTGTATTTTAAAAAGTCTCCTACAAGGTCAAGAGTACATTCATTTTTCCCATAGTCTTTCAACCCTTTAATAATTATGTTTACTGCTCTATTTTATCTTTCCCTGCCTTCTCTATCTTGCATGTTGTCAACCCGAATGTTTATTTCTCTTTCCTTATTAGCAAAATTGCTAATAACTTGTGGCCAAGTTCTGGAAACTTCGGTGGAATCTCCTTTCCTTTCTTGTCTTGCTTTCTCTTCATGATTTTCTTTTTCGGCAATCACTTTCCCTTTATCGTAGGACTATTTCGCATTCACCACCTCTGTACCTTCTATTACAAATTTCTTTATGTTTTGCACATCTGCCTTCATGCGTTGTCATTTTGTCTTCCCTATTAGGAGAGCTTCATGTAGCAATGCCACTTGTTATTTCAAAACTTTATAGCTTTTTGCTAAAATCTTGTTCTCAACTATTATTATATGAATATTATGATCTCTTTCATGCTCTTTAAATTCTAAAACCTCCAACCTTTGTTTTGCATTTAACAATTCTTTCACATAAAGATCAAATGACAAATGAGAGGTGTGGATGTGAGATTATAGAAAGCAGAATCATCAATGATTTTTCTTCTTGACTTCTTGTTACCATATGTTTGTAGAGGAGACTTTTTTGAGAGCTTATTGCGAAGAGCTCAAGTACTTTCCCTTTGAGACCATTTTTTCTTTGTTTGCTCCCATTTTAGACGGGATAGTCTTTGTTTTAAAATGCCTCGATATTGTTTCGCATTGATCCAAACCCATTTCTAAACTTTGCCAAATGAGACAATTTTCACTTGTCCTAAATCATTTGTCTACATAGGTTCTCAAATTTCTTGTAGTTCTCAGGTTTGAATGCATTTTCGTCCAACTTATTCAGAGAAAGATGCAGGTCCAACCCATTCTACATGCATGTAAAAATCGGTCTTTCCCCTGGTCTTCGCTGCTATTATCTGAACTCGCTGCCCCTTTCTGCTATCGGCTATCCATGTCTGCTAAGCTATCCACTGCTGCTGTTGCTATCGCTTTCCGCTTTAGGAGGGCTTGTGACTACACAAACACCCTAGAGACGCACTCTCACACTCTACAACTACGACTACTCGGCTTCATACACCAAAGAGACACATTCACGCCTGCCTTAGGATGCTGGTTAGAGAGTCCTTATTCTTGCACGTGAGTCTTATTGGGATTGACTCGTTCAAGTGACTCACTTATCGAATTCACTCGTGAATGCACGTGAGTTTTATTAGGATTGGCTCGTTCAAGTGACTCACTTATCAGATTCATGCGTGCAGGTGTTTTGCTCAGTATTCATCCCTGCATCTGTGTTTCATTATGATCATAGAAATTTTGGCATGTTAAATTTCTATTTAATTTTTTTAGAAATTTCAATCAGTTACTAAGTTTAGAAATTTTAAATGATTTGTGATAGCACTAAATTTATTTTCACCATGAAACCAAAATTGAAGCATTCTTATCGTCTATCAGATTCTTTACTTCAGGGAAAAAATGACGATATTCCAACAGGTTTCTCTGGAGGCCTCACAACTCCAATCTTATTTAGTAACGCATCAAACTTATTTGTGTGAATGACCTAACGGCTGGCGTCAGCGAACCCCTCATTTCGATTTCGCTTTCCACGGGCATAGCCATCGACAGCACAGTCACGATGTCAATGGTTGATATCTAATGGCGTTACCTCACTGTTATACATTTTGGAGTTTTTGGCGCAAAAACGTTTTGGCCAAATTTTGTTTGTATTTAAAATGTATTTTTAATGCATAAACTTTTTGGCCAAATTTTGTTTGTATTTAAAATGTATTTTTAATGCATAAATATATTCAGCGTAGGACATCTAAATTGTGCAGTTTCAGGAATCGAATTAATAATTCCAACAAATTACTGTGGAAATCTGGACAAAATCTAGACAAATTTGACAACATGATGTGCCAAAAACCTACAATCCGGCAATGCCGACGATTGATCAGTCAACGTTGAATGATAGTTGGGAACGTTGCACGAAATGATAAGTATCCTCTGTCTCATTCTGTGTTCTATCTTCTCGGCCTGAACATTCATAGTAAAATGAACGAGGAACCGGACACTTTGCGCGATCCACTTGTTGAGGAGAGGAACGGACATGGCAGCCAAAATTGGGCACTCATATGCTCAAACCATACAGGGTGACGGTTCTGGAAGGAATCAAAAAAGCTATGGAGGATTGCGGGACCTGCAATATTCACTCGCTTTGCCCTGTATGGGACGAATGTTGTTACTCAGGCTTTCGCTGGGCACTTGGGAGAATTGGAATTAGCTGCCATCTCCATTGCTTCTACTGTCGTTGTCGGATTCAATTTTGGATTACTTGTAAGCTTCCACAATGTTTTTTTCCGAAGTGTTATGTTTTTTTTTCCGTTGTTGTTGATATCATGGTGAAATTTTAATGGGCCTTTTTATTTGCAGTTTTATGTTCATTGTAGAATATCTTAGAATCTGAATCTGATTGTTATGAGAGGTCAATTGTTTGAATTTTGGATTTTGTGTGATAATTAGATTCTCGAATATTTTAGGAATCTGCTATCAATATAAGTTTATTGGTAACTCATTCGAGTAGTATGGAACTAGGCTGAACTTCAAACGTAGTGCTTGTTATAGTTACACAGTTTTAATTCGAATTCTATAAGATACTATAAAATTTCAGATGAGAATTTTTCAATTCCGAAAGACTTCTGCAGTTTACATCTTAAAGACTGAAATATATATATCTAAATTCTATAGAATTCATCTTAAAGAGTGGAATATATATATATTTTCCTTCTAACAATAATGTTTTGAGTTAATTGTTTTTAGTCATTTATTCTAAATTTTTGAATATTTTTAATAATTCTAAATAATGTAATAACTTTAATAAT
>APFE030056959.1:75191-105336 GCA_000404065.3 Pinus taeda
TTATTTCACAATTATTTCTATCCCATTTCTTTTCAAAGAGTAGTAATTTTTTTACATATATTCAAAAAAGACTGATCAATATTCTAAGTAAACTAATCCTGAGCAAAATTATCTTTTTCAAAAAGGCTAAAACCAAGAGTAAAACTAAACCAAGCCCTAGCAAAGCTAAACTTTTCAAAGAAGCTAAATTAAAAGTAAAACTAAACCAAGTCATGTTGGAAGTACTACACACCTACATGCGGACACTTAGTTAGAGCATGGGACTACATGCAAGATTCCTTCTGCAAGATTTACTCCCTGATTTGCTACTTCTTTCTTCTGCATGATTTACTCCCTGATTTGCTCTGCAATTGGCTAGTTCTCTTCGGAACATGTTGTAGGTGTTGAGTCCTATCATTGATCACCACTATGGTGCATTACCTTGGGATCTTCACCCAGTAATGTTATATCATGAGAATTGTAACATATTTTCTAATGAATCATTCTTTTGTTCTTTCAATTTTCTTTTAGTGTTTTTGCTCTGCAAAGCCATGTGTTCAACTTTTACTAGCTAGATTCATCTATGCAGGTTTTCTAACACATTTACATGGTATCAGAGCCCATAGATTGTTAGATAAAAGGCACATCAATACTTTATTTTGCAGGTTTTATAGCTTGGAGATCGAAGATCGACAGAAAAATGGAATTTTCCAAAGAATTGATCCTAACACCGTTCAACTATCATGAATGGAAGGACCAAATGGCTCGATACCTTCGTCAAAAAGGGTTGTACAAGATTACCATGGTTGTAGAAGTGGAACCCACTTTAGCCATAGACAAATCCAAGTACCTCAACTGTATGGATGAGGCACATGGATCCATATGTATGTGCATCTCCCTAGAGTTGCAGTTTCATCTATCTGCCTGCAATACTCCCAATGAGATTTGGAAAAAGGTTGAAGAACTCTACTGGAAACAGGATGAGATGAAAGGACATCTGCTCGAAGTGGAGCTGCTGGCATTGGATCCAAGGAACTATGACAAAATTCAAGACTTCTTCACCAAATATAATGATCATTGCTGCAACTCAAGAGTTGTGGAATTAACAAATCCAAGGAGGAGAGTCACCATGTTCTCTCTATTATGTAAAAGCTCGGGCCGGAATACTTCGTCTTTGTGTTTACATTTCATTCAGTAAGGCCCACAACAGGTAAATCCTACACTATGCCTTCTCTCAAAGAGTTCATGGAGTCCCTTACTTTTGAGCAAGATAAACTCATTGGCATGGGGAAAATCAAACCTCCAAAAACGCATGCAATTGTTGTGCATGATGGCAGCCACAATAAAAATCACAGATCTGATTCAAATCAGAAAAAATAGCAGCAAAAAGACAAGGGAAAAGCGCATTCCCATCCAAAGAAGGAAGGGTACACCAAGCCCTTCAATGACTTCTCCAGTTCGAGAAATGAGAAAGGGAAGAAAGGAACAAATGCACCTACTGTCAAAGAGGATTCCGTCCATAATCCTCTTGCATGAAGAAACAAATTGACCAAATGGAAGAAATCCTTCAGTAGCACAACCTTGGGGACCACATCCCTCAGGGTGCGAAGAAGAAAACTGAGGATCTGCGACATGGGAAAGGAAACAATTTTCATGCTTTAGTTGCAATTAATTCCTCCCCTGATGCATGGATTATAGATTCTGGTGCATCACATCATATGGTTGCTGCAAAGGAAATATATTCCTCTTTGGATGCATGCAAAGGACCTCCCATCCTTATGGGAGATGACTTACCTATTGAGGTCACCGGAAAAGGTAGAGTGGAACTTTTACACAGAAGCTCTAAAGATGTGCTTCATGTTCCAAAACTTTCGGTAAACATACTTTTAGTTTATCATATCACTCATTCTGGCACCGCAAAGAAAGTGGAATTCACTCCAGATGCAGTGAACATATATGACCTACATAGTAGCTCTAAAATTGCAACCGGTCACGTAAAACATGGAGGTAGACTATATACATTTTCTGAATTTATTGAATCCAAATCCTCCTTATTGCTTACACATGCTGATGATAGTAGTAGGCTTTGGCATGAGAGATTTGGTCACTTAAATTATAGGTATATGCAGCAGCTAAGCAAGCATGAGATGGTGGAAGGCTTGCCAAATATCAGTTTCTCCAAAGGAGTTTGTGAAGGGTGTGTCCTTGGAAAACGTCCTAGAGAAAAGTTTGACACTTGCAAGACTCACAGAGCATCCTCTCCTCTAGATCTGATCCATAATGATCTCATGGGGCCTTTTCCTCATCCTTCCATCAACAAAGTGAGGTATGTTCTTACATTTATTGATGATTTCTCACGGTATACTTGGGTGTATCTTCTCAGGAACAAATTTGAATTTTTTGCGCACTTTGAAGATTTCAAAGCACTAGTTGAGACACAGTCAAAGAGAAAGATAAAAGCCCTCCATACAAAAAATGGGGGGGAATATGTTAACACAACGCTTCGGAAGCTTTGCCTTCAGTCTGGCATACAGTTGCAGTACACAGCTCCATACACTCCGCAGCAGAATGGAGTTGCTAAGAGAAAGAACCGCTCTCTCAAAGAGATGGCTTCCTACATGTTGCATGCTAAGTCACTGCCTCATAAGCTATAGGTTGAAGCACTTAATTGTGCTAACTACATCTAGAATAGATATCCTCATAGGTTTGTCAAGGATCAGACCCCTTATGAGGCTTAGAGCGACACTAAACCAGGGGTCACCCACTTCCGTGTTTTCGGCTCCCAAGCATGGGCCAAGATCCCCTCTAAAAAGAGGAAATCTCTTGATCCACAGAGCATTGAGTGCATCTTTGTTGGATACCCTAATGGTGTGAACGGATACCAACTCCTGATTTCCTCTACAGACAAGCTCATCATTGAGCGAAGTGTCAAATTTGAGGAAAGTCTCTCGCATGCACCTCAATTTCTACATGCAGACACCCTTTATCTACCTCATGTCTGAGATGATGACTCAGTACACTCAGATGTAGATACAGAGCATGCAGATGTCGCGATAGAGCATGCAGATGCAGAGATAGAGTCTTCAGATACAAATCCAGTGCTTGCATATGATGATCCACATCCAAGCGCAGATCGAGCTTCCAACAGTGAATCAAATTCCCTTGTCATAAATTAGAGAACAAGGAGCTTACATGAGATATATGCACAAGAGCACCCAACTGCTAGAAATGGTCATGTGGGGGGTAATTCTGATCTGCAGAGGACCAGATTAGAGTTTATTGAGCCTCCTCTTGCCCTAACTACCACTGAACCATCGCCATCCTAGCATTGTCATTTGGTTCAGTCTTCTGATCCATAGTCTTATGCTGAGGCTGTTGGGCATCCATCTTGGGAGTCTGCCATGGAGGAGGAGTATAACTCACTCCTTGAGAACCAGACCTGGGATCTACTCCCCCTTCCTTCAGGAAGGAAACTTGTCTGATGCAAATGGGTCTACAGGACCAATAGTACTGCATATGGGCAAATCACCAGACAGAAAGCTAGGCTAGTAGCCAAAGGCTTCCAGCAAGTGCATGGTATTGATTATGATAAGACCTTTGCTCCAGTAGCAACGATGGATTCCATACGCCTTGCACTTGCCACTGTGGCTTCCCAGAGGTGGGAAGTACATCAGATGGATGTGAAGATTGCCTTTCTTCACGGAGACCTATCTGAGGAGATCTACATGGAGCAGCCACATGGTTTCATTTAGGATTCATCTTTGTTTTGTAGACTAAAGAAATCTCTGTACAGCCTTAAGCAGGCCCCGAGAGCTTGGTATGCGAAGATGGATTCCTTTCTCTTATCAAAAAACTTTGAAAGATGTAAGCTTGATTCGAATGTTTGCATGCTCAGGACACATGATTCTCTTCTTATCTTAGTTTTGTATGTGGATGATCCCCTGATCACCAGTAGCTCAGCTTCAGCCATTGCTACAGTCAAGAGGGCCTTGCATGATAGGTTCTTGATGACGGACGTGGGTCCATTACACTTCTTTCTTGGTCTTGAGATCAGTCAGGATACCACAGGCATCAAACTCCCTCAGGCTAAGTATGCACGGGATCTCCTCGAGAGATTTCACATGACTGACTACAAGCCAGCACCGACTACTTTTCTGTCTGGGGTCTGCCTTGAGGATGGAGGTGACACTCCATTAGTTGACAGTACTCTCTACCAACATCTAGTGGGGATCTTATTGTACCTCACCCACTCCAGACCAGATCTCTCATATGCAGTAGGGGTAGTTTCCAGATACATGCAGGAGCTGCATGAGCTACACTGGAATGTTGCCAAGCGCATCCTCCGATATGTTCAGGGAACCATCACCTTTGGGATTGATATGCAGCAGGCACTGCATTGAATCTCCTTTGCTTCATAGATTCTGATTGGGTGGGTAATATTTGGCCCTATCTGTTGGTTGAGCAAGAAGCATGCTACTATTGCTCTCCCTTCAGCTGAGGCCGAGTACAGAGAAGTAGTTAACATCACCATTCAGGCTCTGTGGCTACAACACTTCCTCACTGAGTTGGACATCTAGTTTCACTAGCCCACTGTCATCTGGTGTGACATTCAAAGCACTCTCAAATTTTGCAGGGATCTAGTACAATGGAAGTGGACGAAGCACATAGAGATCCATATGCACTACATCAAAGACTTAGTGCATAATCGGGTCATTGATTTGCAGTTCTGTCTTTCTGCAAAACCGACTACAGACATCTTCACCAAGACATTCACTGAGAAAAAGTTTCTCTCTTTGCGCGATTGTCTTGGAGTGAAGGACACAGTTGCCTAGCAACTGTCTTTTCTTCCTCTTTTCTTTTGATTACATTATATTTTGGGGGGGGGTTTTTCCCACGAGGTTTTCCCTCTTTCCTCAATTTTAGTACAAGTTTCACTATACTTTGGGTGACCTTTGGCCTTAGTTGCTAGGGCCCATTTTCTATTCTTCCACATAGTGGTGTTTAGGGGGTTGTTGGAAGTACTACACACCTACATGCGAACACATAGTTAGAGCATGGGACTACATGCAAGATTCCTTTTGCATTATTTACTCTTTGATATGCACCTTCTTTAACTCCACAACTGGCTAGTTCTTTTGCATGATTTACTCAATGATTTGCTCTGCAACTGGCTAGTTCTCTCTGGAACTTCTTGTAGTTGTTGAGTCCTTTCATTGATCACCACTATGGTGCATTACCTTGGGATCTTCACCCAGTAATGCTATATCATGAGCATTGTTACCTATTTTCTAATGAATCATTCTTTTGTTCTTTCGATTTTCTTTTAGTGTTTTTTCTCTACAAAGCTGTGTGTTCAACCTTTACTAGCTAGATTCATTTGTGCAGGTTTTCTAACACATTTACAAGCTGAAGGTTATTAACATTTCTCTCTGACCAGTCATTATTATTGACCATGGTGCGTCCCCTCTTAACTCCATTGGAAGACGAAATATTGTTTTATTCAACAAGGTGCCGAATGAAAACATCTGTACACCAACTCGATCAAATTTTATCCAAATATTTGTTATTTGAACCGAATAAATGAATTTTCCAATTCTTTCTTAGATTATGGTTAATTTGATAACTATGGTGCCTACTATTACAATACTAAAAATATATTCTATAAGTCAAATATACCAAGGCTCTTCCAAACTATATATTTTATAAGTCAAATATACCAAGGGTCTTCCAAACTATGGGTAAAGAGGATCAGATCTTACTCTTAAAATCCATCACAACTTACCAAACATATCCCTTAAATTTCTAAACAAAATAGAAAAAAGAATGTGGCATTGTAAAAATTTCTCAATTTTCCCTTATTTTAGTTTTTTTTATATCATATATAATATTATTGATCTAGTTGTGAGTGTCTTGTGACATGGCAGCTCGGAATGGCAAGCGCCTTGCAAACACTGTGCAGCCAAGCATATGGTGCTAAGCAATATCACATGTTCGGAATATATATGCAGTGCTCTTGCATAGTGCTATTTTTTGTTGGGATCCTTGTATTGCCAATCTATATATTTGCCACCCCCATTTTGAAGTTGTTAGGGGTAGGTCGATGATATTGCTGAACTATCTGGATCAATTTCCATCTGGTTCATTCCTCAACATTTTGCTTGTGTTTTCATGTTCCCAATTAAGAGATACTTGCAATGTCAGTTTAAAAACATGGTCATTGCATGGACCGCTGGAGCCACTTTGGTGCTTCATGTTTTTCTAAGCTAGCTCTTTATCGTTAAATTGCATATGGGACTTATTGGAGAAGCTATGACATTGAATTTAGCATGGTGGCTGCCTCCAATTTGCCAATTTTTTTACATTATCTGTGGAGGTTGTCCCCACACATGAACTGGAGTATCAAGACAAGCATTCCAGGATCTGTGGCCTTATATCAAATTATCTGTCGCATCTGGTGTGATGTTATGGTTAGTTGCACTTATCTCGATCTTGAAACTATTCTTAATCAATGTAGCTTTTAGTTTTATAAAGTGAACAAGGACTTGACATTCATTTTCTTATCAAACAGTTTATAAAATTGGTATTACAGAGTATTGATCTTCTTCACAGGGCATCTAGTAGATGAGGAAGTTGCAGTTGATTCCCTTTCAATTAGGTACAACATGCTTTCATATGTTTTATATTATCTTAGAATAAAGAAAAATACTATAAAAATCCTATATTTTAACATATATGAGTTTTCATCTCATTTCTTACAGCATGAACGTCAACAGTTGGGAGATGATGATACCAATGGGATTTTTAGTGGCAATAGGGTATGTTCACCATATTATAATTTGGAATGGTACCAGAAAGCGTATTTCAGAATTTTCAAGGGTTGCATTATAATTCGATTAATTTGTAGTTTGTTAATGCAGAGTGAGGGTTTCCTATGAGCTAGGGACCAGAAATGGAAATGAAGCTAAATTTTTAGTGATTAGTTCTGATTGTTTTGTTTCGCTAAGATTTTGCTTAGGTGTTTACAAGTAGTACAATCATCATAGACACGGTTTCTAAATTGGCATTTTTGTTGGCATTTACTATCCTTCTTAATGTTTGGAATTTTCTGGTAAATTCCAAAACAAAAATCACTGAACAGAGAGTAATACTCTGTTTTTGCCACAGGATCAAACATTTGTTTCCAGAAGACAGAGATTTAACAACACACACAAAAGAACTTTGTATTCATTTATAGACTGCTTGTTACAAAAAGAGATCTTCCTCTTAACAGAGGGATTTCACAACTGTTTATGTTGAAAAGCATCTTCCTCTTAATAGAGGGATTTCACAACTGTTTATGGTGAAAAGCATCTTCCTCTTAACAGAGGGATTCACGAATTGTCTATGCTGAAAAGCATCTTCCTCTTAACAGAGGGATTCACCAAGAACTTCAAAAAAAAACTTTGTCTCCTTTTGAAAAGATTTACACTGATGTGTGTAAATTTTTCATTTACATTTACTGCTGTAAATAAAAAAATGACATGGATACATTGCTGTAAAATTCCTCTTTTCATTCGTTGCTGCGAGTTTTACATAACATTACTATCAACCAAAAAACAATATTTCACGCTGCCCCTGTTCTTCTATATTCGCACTGCTGTGCGTTTTTCATTCCATTACAAAAAAAATCAACCCTTACATTCACACTGCTATGTGTGTAAAAACCTCTTTCTTTTAACTTCACACCTACGCGTTGTTGTGTGTATTTTTCATTTCATATGTCCAACAAAAAAAATTACCTTCATGCATTGTTGTGCTATGTTGTAGAGGGATTAACACATTACATGTTCAACGAACAACCAAAAACATATCTTCACGCTACTGTGTCCTCCCTATGCTCGCGCTACTCCTTCCTTCTTCGCACTGCTGTGCATATTACATTTCATACCATATAAAAATAAAAATAAAAAAAAAAATAAAAAAAAAAATTATACCTTTTTAATCTCTGCACTGCACTGTTGTGCATTCATATGTGCTCGCGCTGCTGCGCATTTCATATGTTCAACCTTTTAACAAAATGAAAATGCAATTTTCTTATAACATACTGCCGTGAATAAGAAAATAATAAAATTAAAATCTTTACCAACAATTACGACTGTAGTAAATTTCATTTAATTGCTTCACTGATAGGAACCGGGTCAACCAAAAAATTTTTACTTCACGTAATATTCATGGTGCAGACTTGTACGCAGCCCTGGCTTCAATCGACGGTGGACAACGTTGAATTCAATCGGATGGTTGCAATCAATATCGCGCAGACTTTTCTGACTGATTTTTATGCTCCGATGAAAAGTTGTTTTGGAACAGTGGCTCCGGGCACGTGTCAAATGGTGATTATATTGGGGGCTTTTGAGAGAATACCACTTCCTCAGTGAAAGCGGTCCGAGGAGCACTGGCAGTTTTCTGGAGTGGATTTACGGTCACCGTTTAATGGTCACTTCCGGCAGCACTTCAGTTGAAAGTATATTTCAACACTCCCCTTTACTTTGAACTGCTGGGTTATTAGTTATACCCAGTCATTTCATCAAAAAAATCAAGACTTTTCTGCCTATTCGTATTAGCTTTCCTTTCATCGCTTTCACTGCTATGCTCAGACACTCCAATCATGTAATATCCTCTTTCTCTCTGCCTCAGGCAAGATTTCCAATATTTGCATCTCCAAGCTATCCTGCAACCTTTTCTTCTCTACTCATATGGCAGATTTAATTCCATATCTCTCCCCTATAAGAAGATCTTCATCAAAGAATCACTGTTAATATAGTTCAGCAATAATGATCAAGAATTACAAGCTCCCCTTAACTGTATGCATCATCTCCTTTTGGCAGAGTCTTCTCAAAAGAAACTTAGATTGGCAGGAGAGCTCAAGGGACTTTCAGACTGTATTTCCTTCCTTCTCCATACTTGTGTAACTTTCTTCTTTTGCATGGTTCTAGCTTGTGTAAGAGCCCATGTTAAGTTACAATCACGTGCCATATGACCAATGTTATGACACTTGAAGCATTCTACATTATTCATGAATAAGATTTCATGATTTCTTCCTGTAAAATTTTTTCTTGGAGGTTGTCGGAGACTATAACATCTATCTCTATAAGATGCTTTACAGTCTTTTGCCATATGACCAAAGTTTGAACAAGAATAGCAATAACCGAAAAATGAACTTTGGTGCCTAGGAGATGGAGGTTTTCTTGATGTACTTCTGAAGCCTTTTTGCCTTGAGATCCTTTGATGATAACCATTCCCTCTTGCCTCTTTGACATCATCTACATTTCTTTTTGGAGCTGGTTTTCTACTTGGAAAAAGGTTTCTTCTTGGAATAGGATTCTTCTATTGTAGCCTTGATTTTTCTCCTTTCCTTTGCTGGAACTAGGAGCATCACAATTTCTTTCTGGCTTCTTCACATCTCTTTTGCTTAAAGCATTTTCATTCTTGATTGAGGGTTCACATGCATACCCGAGTCCTGATTTATCAGATGGACATCTGTGATAGCTAAGCATGTCATCCAAGACTTGCGAGCTCTTTAAGATTTTGTTCATCCCTTCAACCTTTTTCCTAAGGAGGACAATCTCCTCTTCCAATCTTTCACACTCATTATTCTTCTTTGCAAGTTGTTCCTCAGTTTCTTCCTTGCTACGAGTAGCTTCAGCTACTACTATTTTAAGGGAGATGATATCTGACTTCATTTCTTCATTCTTTTCTTGACTTCTTTCCATTCTCTTCTCAGCTTCTTATGCCTGTTTCCTGGCTTCTTGTAATTGAGACTTAAGGAAGGAGACTTCTACCTTGTACTAACCAATCTCTTCCTCAAGTTTGTTCACGCTCTTGTGCCTTTGCTCAAGTTGACTTGACAAGGTATCTTCCTGCTTCTTTGCTTTATTCAATTGATTTGTCATGGATATGACTTCTTCATGATGCTTCCTTTTGCTTTGATGAAATTCCTCCTTAAGTTTGGCAAGCTCTTCATCCCTTTCTTGTACTTGAAGCTTGATGAGGTCAACATTCTTCCTTGTTTGATCTTGGTTACCAACTAGAGCTATCTTCTTAAGTGCCTCATTTTCCTTTTTCAAATTGTTAATCTCTTCCATGGCAGTCATAAGTTGAGCATGGAGTTCTTCTACAAAGTCCCTTTCATTCTTTTCATCTTCTAGGTCTGCTTCAGCCTTGATGTCATCATTCTCATTTTCAGCTTTTATGATGGGTTCAGAATCTCCTTTTTGATTGATGGTCATGGTCAGTGCTCTTTTTGAGTGAAGGTCATGAAGTTTGTCCCATATATCTTTTGCTGATGAATATTTTCCTAGATTCTTCTTTACAGAATCAGGTAGCCCATCCAAGATTGTCTTTGTTGCTTTTGCATTGTACTCCTTGGATTCTCTATCCATCCTACTATCATCAATCGTTGATTCCCAAAGTTCAATCCCTTGAGACTGTAAGAAAGTCCTCATTTTTATTTCCCATATATAAAAGTTCCCATTGAACCTTGGAGCCTCAACTAGAATGCTTTCAAATTGATTGTCTTCTATTTTAATAGTAGAAGGAGACACATCCTTAGGAGGATTGGAGACTTTCTTCCTTGACCTTGCCATTCTTAACTGTGCCTCAAAATACTTGACTGTGTATTTTAAAGTAACTGATTGTTTTAACAGTAAGACAAAACTAACTTGAGAAATACCTGGATCCTTTCTTGACTGAGTCTTCACTCTGTTGGAGAAGCTGCTGCAACAAGAAACCTTCCTTTAGCTTCTTTGACACCTTCAAAGAGCCTGGACAAGCTCTGATACCACTATTAGGAATTTTCTAGTAAATTCCTAAACAAAAATCACTGAATAGAGAGTAATACTCTGTTTTTTCCACAGGATCAAACATTTGTTTCTAGAAGACAGATATTTAACAACACGCACAAAAGAACTTTGTATTCATTTATAGATTGCCTGTTACAAAAAGAGATCTTCCTCTTAACAGAGGGATTTCACAATTGTTTATGCTGAAAATCATCTTCCTATTAACATAGGGATTTCATAATTGTTTATGCTGAAAAGCATCTTCCTCTTAATAGAGGGATTCACGAATTGTTTATGCTGAAAAGCATCTTCCTCTTAATAGAGGGATTCACCAAGAACTTAAAAAAAAAACTCTATCTCCTTTTGAAAATATTTACACTGATGTGTGTAAATTTTTCATTTACATTTACTACTGTAAATAAAAAAAATGACATGGATTTCTTGTTGTAAAATTCCTCTTTTCATTCGCTACTGCGAGTTTTACATAACATTGCTATCAACCAAAAAAAATATTTCATGCTGCCCCTATTATTCTATATTCGCACTGCTGTGCATTTTTCATTCCATTACAAAAAAAAAATCAACCCTTACATTCACACTATTGTGTGTTCAAAAACCTCTTTCTTTTAACTTCACACATATGCGTTGCTATGTGTATTTTTCATTTCATATATCCAACAAAAAAATTACCTTCATGCACTGTTGTGCTATGTTGCAGAGGGATTAACAGATTACATGTTCAACGAACAACCAAAAACATATCGTCACGCTGCTGCGTGCTCCCTATGCTCGCGCTACTCCTTCCTTCTTCGCACTGTTGTGCGTATTACATTTCATACCACAAACAAAAAAATGCATTACCTTTTTAATCTCTGCACTGCACTGATGTGCATTCATATGTGCTCGCGCTGTTGCGCATTGCATATGTTCAACCCTTTAACAAAATGACAATGCGATTTTCTTATAACATACTGCCGTGAATAAGAAAATAATAAAATTAAAATCTTTACCAACAATTACGACTACAGTAAATTTCATTTAATTGCTTCACTGACAGGAACCGGGTCAACCAAAAAACTTTTACTTCACGTAATATTCATGGTGCAAACTTGTACGCAGCCCTGGCTTCAATCGACGGTGGACAACGTTGAATTCAATCGGACGGTTGCAATCAATATCGCGCGGACTTTTCTGACTGATCTTTATGCTCTGATGAAAAGTTGTTTTGGAACAGTGGCTCTGGGCACGTGTCAAATGGTAATTGTATCGGGGGCATTTGAGAGAATACCACTGCCTCAACAAAAGCGGTCCGATGAGCACTGGTGGTTTTCTGGAGTGGATTTACGATCGTTGTTTAATGGTCGCTTCTGGCAACACTACAGTTGAAAGTATATTTCAACACTTAAAAGTGTTCACCCTGTACTTTCAGGTAAGTGTTTTTTTAACCAGTGCGACTGTTACTGTTATTTATTTTTGAGAAAACACATAACTTGTACGTTTGGATGCTATTGCACGGGGCAATATATAGTTTGTACTAATAGGGAAAAACAAAACATTCAATTGTCATTTTATAATTGAAGAATATTATGCATCGCTTAGGTATTTTGTTGGGAACATTAAAATAGTAGTAGGTTTTTGGTTCTTATCAAAATGATTGAAATGAGACACTTTCTGGCTTTGTTGTCACATTGTAAAACTTTAAACTCATAGATTCCCTATTTCTAACTTTTAGTGGTTATAAAATTCATTGTTAGTTTGTAATCAAGAAAAATATCCATCGCTTGGGTATTTTGTTGGGACATCAAAATGGGAGGTCCTCTCTGATTATCAAATATTGAAACGGTAGTTTATCTGTGCTTATGAAATATTGAAAAATGGCAGTTTATCTGTTCTTATCAAATATTGAAATGGCAAGTATTTAAGTAACAGATTACCTATTTTAATATAGTGTATGATCCAGTCATTTGAATCATTTAAATGCGATTAGTATTATCAAATATTTACATTCAAACAATTTTTCAATGTAGTATTTGATAAATATTTGAATATGTACATGAAAAATATAAACAAACAATTATACTATGTTTTTTTTTAGGAAATTTTTCTGCTAAAATTCCAAAAACAAAATCACAGAACAGAACAGAATAGAGAACGACGCTCTGTTTTCTCCACAGGATCTTTAACACATGGAAGCATAAAAAAAAAATTCTGAGCTGACGCAATTTTCACATACAAATAAAACTTGTATTCATTAATAAGATTCCTGATACAAACTTCTTCCTCACACAGAGGGATTACACCAGCTGTTGCAAAAACATCTTCCTCTTAACAGAGGGATTTCAACCAAGGAACCCTTCAGTTCCACACAAATAATTTGCTCTGTCTCTGCTTTGAAATTTTACACTGTTGTGTGTAAAATTTCTTACATTCACTATTGTAACAAAAAACTTACATTTACGCTTCTGCGTATTATCCTTTGCATATTCAACAACTAAAAACTTTCTCTGCACTGTTGTGCATTCCCATTACATTGCTATTCTACGCTACTGGGTATTACATTTCATGTTCAACAACAAACAGAACATTCACACTGTTATGTGTAAAAATAAACTTCTTACATTCACTCTGCTGTGAGTTCCCTTTCGTTCTCTCAACGAACAACTGCAAAGACTTCACGCTACTGCGTATTCTTTGCATTACATTCACACTGCTGTGTGAAAGATTTCTTCACTTGTGCACTAATGCGTGCTTCCCTTTTCGTTTCAACAAACAACAACTCTCGCACTGTTATGCCTCACTTGCATTTCATATGCAAACAAAAAAAACTACATTCATATGTGATTCTGCGCTTCTACCCTCTCTATCAACAGACAATAAAACTTACATTTCAATCTCTGCACTGTTGTGCATCTCCTTCTTGCTATCGCTCTTTTGCGCCACACATTACATTGGAGTTCGTTCTCTCAAAAAAACACTCGCGCGCTGCTCTTCACAATGGCACTTAGGCTGTAATATCTCTACACTGTTGTGCATTACAGACTTTGTCTTCTCCTAAAAAACATTACACTGCTGTGTGTAAAACTTTCAATACATGTGCGCTGCTGCGTCTCACATCACCTCTCTATCACTGCAATGTTGTGCATAAAACAACTTCTTACATTGCTCTCGCGCTACTGCGCATTACATTTTAGTTCAGTTTAATGAACAACAAAAACATACGCACTGTGTGCTCCCTTTACCTGTCTAAAACATATTCACCAACAGTAACTATACTCACGTTGCTGTGTGCTCCCTCTCATTTATCAAATGAACAACCACAAAAGAAATACATTCACGTTGCTGCGCATTCCCTTCCCGTTTTCTCTCAACGAGCAACTACAAAACATAAAACACGTTTTTCTATGCCATACTCCCGTAATTAATAAAATTAAAAGACTTACCTACATTTACCAACCCCGTAGTAAATTTCATTAAATTACTTTGCTGACAAAACCCGCGGTCAACAAGAATTCACTTTAGGTGAAGTTCATGAATTACTCCATGGTGCAGGTCCGTACTTCAACCATTGAATTATGCGATTTGTGATTTGCGATTTGATCGCATCGTGAAACCGCAATCGGCGCAAAGCAGGGGTGCAACATGTTAATGTGCAATAGCGATCTGCGATTTGATCGCATCGCACAATCGCATCGCAAATGAACAAAACGAAAATAGTGGGGAACTCCAATGGCGTTTTTCTGCTGCACGGCAAACCCTGCAGTTGGAATTATATTTCAACATTTTTTAAGATATTGTTATTCATAATCTAAGTTTTATTTTTAAGACATGGTTATTGTTATTGTGCCTCTTGTTGATAGCCAGGTATGTAAGATTAAGAAAAAATGAAATAAAAAAATTAAGAATGAACACTTATCTTTCAGAGTGCCTTTGAAAGTGGTCTCTTTGCATTCTGAAACCTGTGCATGGTTGAAGTATAAAGACACGTTTTGATCCATTACAATAAGAGTTGAAGGATTTATGCCCGACATCATCGATAACCATGACAATGAGGTATGTAGGAATAAATTCCAACCATAACCATATGTTGTCATCCATTACAATGACAATTGAAGCGTTTATGCCCCCACAATCATCCATAACCACCACAATGAGGACTGGTTTCATCGATGGATGAAACGGTTCTTTAATTCAATTAAGTACCGTCCAAATATGAAACGTTCTTTTGAAATAATGCTCCCTCTCTGCAGGGAAGGATGTGGGTTCGATTTCTGTATCATACCCAAAAATAAAATCGATCGGCATTGTTTCCCATTGTTGTGTTCCTTCTAGACATCCTGTCGTCTGCATTGTTTCCGTGGATATTGGGGCAGTTCGGACGTGTCGCCATGAGGTATCTGTCATCCGTTTGATTATACGATGATTCTTGGTGTATTAAAAATGTTGCAGTGGAGATACGGATGCACGAGTCTCAGTCATATCGACCAGGTATTGTATCGATCAACTTAAGATTCTTATTAAAAAAGCATGGCGACCTTGGTTTCATGAGCGACAGGCAACAATATTTTATACATTTTTCACTTTAACTTTTTCTAAAATCTGATAATACCTATTATAAGTTCGTTGTCAAGAAATAGTAAAGCTATTACTTACTTTTATTAGTTGAAAGATTTACTTATGGTATTTATTAGCATTATTTGTTTATGGCCATGTTGTCTTAACTCATGCAGCTGGTTGGATGGACTCAAGGCTATGAAGGTCTGAAATTTTCAACGTTTTATGGCGTCGACATGCTGTACCTATTTTCGATCGCAATAGTGCTCTAGTGTTTTTCGGGGCATTTCTTTTAGGGGCACTTTATGTTTATATTTTATATTTACGGAGGAGAAAAATATTAGAATGGCAATGAATAATTTGATTCAATGGGTTGCCTTACATCTAAGTTGAGTTACGAGATCAAGTTTTATTGTACCATTTAGTTTAATAGGAATTTTTAGAATTTAATAAAGAACATGAGTACTTTCCTTGTTTTACACTACCATACTATTTGCATAAAGCTCGTGATATTTTTCATTTGGATCTCAGACTTGGGATGTAGTATGGTCGAAATCTCAAACTAAATTGGAAGGAATTGTAAGTCTTAGACTTCGGAATACCTGGGAAGCAGTATCAGATCAACGGCGTGCATCAAGTCGTAGCGAAGCGGAGAGTCCACATCCCATCGGCAGAATCATTGAAACAATAGTGAAACTAGCAGTTTTAGCATTGCGATTGCGATGGCCGATTAATCGGCAACCGTCGAATCAGCTTCAAGATCCAAGGTTGCAAGCTAATCGCAAATCACAAATCGGGCAATCAGAGTTCAGAGAAGATAGAGAGCGGCGCTGCAGAATGGCACGAAGGAGCGAACCCGCCGATATTTATAGAGGCGGGGCTATAATATTTGAGGTCCGGCCCATGGGTTCCGGCAGAGTTTCTTCTTTGTAATTTACTTGTTCCCGATGGTTGTATGGCCACAGGGTTTTAAGGCTTGAACGCCCATGTGAAATGCTTCCGATAATAATAAAATACATCTAGCCTTTACATTTTTTAGTCCTGGAGGTGTAGTTTGAGAATTTCCAATGGCTTCCATTCTAATGCCACTATGGTTAATCTTGTATGGGTAAGAATTCCCATACCATTTCAATCTGTTCCTTTTTCCAAACTAAATTTCTGTTAAGACTCTGAACTAAATTCTTAGATGACATGCTTGATCACAGATCCCCAATTTATTTGCACTTCTTTTTTTCAAATTCAAATCGAATGAGGCGGTTTCGCCTTCTCAAAATAGTTCTGGAATGTTTGGTTATGTATTTATATTCACCTTGGGATTCTATGATTCCTAATTCGACTTTCTCTCTTCATTCCCCATACTCGTGCGTGATGTAGCCCATTAAGGCCGGTATTCTGGACTATTTATTTCGTCAGCCTACGCAAGGTATCAGTTTGGTTTTATCACTTCCTCACCCAGACTTTATTTGTATTAAGAGTAGTGGCCATGGTCATTAAATTTGAAATATCTGCGGCCCCTTTAAAAAAACAAATATTTTACTTTGACGTATGTAATTCATGGGCGGAATTAACAGAAATAATCATTCACACTAGCCCCGTCTAGGACTTAGATTAATATTTCGATCGAGCATTAAATTTTCAGGAAATTATTACTCCTCCAAACTTAATTCGTGTTTTTGTTTTTTTTTTCGTTTTCTCTCTGCTTTGATATCTTCGGGTGAAGTTACCCGCATACCCGGGGAGAAGAGTAATAAGTTAAACAAAACCAATTATTTAACTGAAATAATTATGGATTTCAACTTGAATGTAATAAATATTGATTTCAATTACTCCATTCAAAACAAATAGGCATGGGGAAGCAGTATTAGATCAACGGCATGGATCAAGTGGCAGCGGAGCGGAGAGTCCACATCGCATCCGCGGAATCATTGAAAGGATAGTGAAACTGGCAGTTGAAGCATTGCAATTGCGATGGCCGATTAGTCGGCAACCGTCTTATCTGCTTCAAGATCGAAGGTAGGGATCGAAATTGAACAACTCAGAGCCCTTCAAACCGGCACGTCAGAGAAAATTTTATAGTAAAAAAAAATTAAAAATTGATTTTTGTCATTTAAAAAGAAAATTGGAATAATATCTTAAAATTTTTTAAGAAAGGCTATCAAATTGTCATTTTTTTTTAAAATTTCATTTTTTCTCAAATTAGAATTTTAAGAATGTTGAATTTGTAAATTTCTTTTCATGTTAAAACTTAAATCCCATTTCAAAAATAACAGTTTCCTTTTGAGTTGTTTTTCTCATTTCAGAAACTCCCATTTCAAAAACAACAGTTTCCTTTTGAGTTGTTTTTTCTCATTTCAGAAACTCCCATTTCAAAAACAAGAGTTTTCTTTTGAGTTGTTTTTTCTAATTGTGCATATAATGCAAGTTCTTATTAATTATTATGTCACAATTACCTTTTGATACCATTACATATGGCAGTTGGCAGTTTCTGAATTGCTCCCATTTCAAAAACAATAGTTTCTTTTTGAGTTGTTTTTTTTAATTGTGCATATGATGGAAGTTCTTATTAATTGTTATGTCACAATTACCCTTTAATACCATTATATTTTGTAGTTTCAATTGAGAGCGACTAGATGTCAATATGGGCCATGTATTAGGTCTGTAATTTCATTGGGTTGTGCCTGAACGCTGCCCAAAGCAAGGTTTGACAACGATTTCAGCGGGAGATGAACATAGATTCATCATTCAGCGAACGCCTGTCAAGGAAAGTTTAAGCATGATTTATGCTTGGAGATGAGGGCATTCAACAGGCTTTCTAATATACTGGACTTGATTTGTTTGAGGATTCCCACTTCCTGGTATGTTTTCATATTAAAAAAGGAGATACCAAAAACATATACACCTTTGTACACACTTTCGTTGAATCCTAAACCTGTTTAGTATTTTACTGAATTTTTTCATTCATGCAATAAACTTAAATTTGATTGAGCTACTTGTATATTGGCTTGAACGTTTTGGTCACAAAAATTTCCTACAAAATTAATCTTTATCTGAACTGGAGGAGGGATATAGGTCTCCTGGCTATCCATTAATCTTATGTGGTTAGATTTCTCAATCACATGTGTAAGAGTAATGCATTTATTAATGCAGCCTTTGACATAGAAGTATATTTTTGTTTGTGAAAAAATAAAAACAAATTTAAAAATAATTTACTATTGTCAATTAAATTTCTCTTTTTTTTTATGCTTTTCATAATGGAAGTGCTACATCAATGTGTGCCCTTCTAAATGAAATTAAGACCTGCACTTCAAATTTGATCACTGGTCACAAGCTAATCGCAATCGCAAATCGGGCAATCGGAGTTCGGAGAAGATAGAGAGCAGTGCAGCGGAATGGTGCGAATGAACGGCCCTGCCAATATTTATAGAGGCGGGTCTATAATATTTCAGGTCCAGCCCATGGGTTCCTAGGGGTTTTGTTCTTTGTAATTCAATAGTTCCCGTGTATTTCCGATGGTTGTATGGCCGCGGGGTTCTAAGGCTCGAATTCTTATGTGAAATGCTTCCGATAATAATAAATTACATCTAGCGTCTACAATTTTTAGTCGTGAGGTGTAGTTTTAGAATTTCCAACAACTTCCATTCTAATGCCACTACAGTTAATCTTGTATGGGTACGAATTCCCATACTATTTCAATCTGTTCCTTTTTCCAAACTAAATTTCTGTTAAGGCTCTGAACTAAATTCTTAGATGACATGCTTGATCACAGATCCCCAATTTATTTACACTTCTTTTTTTCGAATTCAAATCGAATGAGGTGGTTTCTCCTTCTCAAAATAGTTCTAGGATGTTTGGTTATGTATTTATGTTCGCCTTGGGATTCTACAATTCCTAATTCGACTCTCTCTTCATTCCCCATACTTGTGCGCGATGTATACACCATTAAGGCCGGTATTCTGGACTATTTATTTCGCCAGCTTACGCAGGGTATCAGTTTGGTTTTATCACTTCCTCACCCAGACTTTATTTTTATTACGAGTAGTGGCCATGGTCATTAAATTTGAAATATATACGGCCCCTTTAAAAAAACAAATCTTTTACTTTGACGTATTTAATTCATTGGCAGAATTAACAGAAAGAATCATTCACACTCACCTCCTCTAGGACATAGATTAATATTTCTATCAAGGATTAATTTTTTAAGATGTTATTACTCCTTCAAAGTGTTGGAGCAAACAATGTGCAGCGGAAATTTAAAAGGCATATACAACACATAAAATCATAAAAAAATAACACAAGGATTTAACATGGTTCACCCAACCAATCTGGGCTACATCCACCAAAACAGAGGCATCGACAATCTTATTATTCAACAGGAGATTACAACAATTTATTTTCTCACACACTCTCTACCATTCCAATATCCTGTACGGGCTTATTTTTATAGCTAGGGGTATAAAAATGACTCATAAATTCTCTCACAACAAATATAGGATGAAATAACTCCTTCTCAACAAAATGGAGCTAATATAGTAACAAATTCTATTGTTGTCACCCACATGATATTTTTGCCCAATTTAATAAAACTGAAAATCTCAACAATCTCCACCTTGACAACAACTAGCCTGATACCCTGTGTCTTTATTATTTTCACCTTTTCTGCAAGCCAAGAGAAGCCAAACACCAATGTAGCTTCTCTAACAAAACTAGTTTCGTGAACATGTCTGCACAATTCTCCTTTGTATGCACTTTTTCAAGAAAGACTCCCCTTTCAGTGATAACCTGTCTTACAAAATGGGACTTGATAGGTATATGCTTTGATTTACTATGATAGGCCGAATTCTTAGCCAAATGAATTGCATTTTGACTATTACAAAATAACTTGATGTTGTCCTGTAACCTACCAAACTCACCAAACAAACGTTTCAACGAAATTGCTTCTTTGCAAGCATGAGAAGCAGCTACGTAGTCTGCTTAAGTAATGGATAAAGCAACAATATTCTGTAGCTTTGACATACAGCTAATAGCTCCACCTGCAAGAGTAAAGACATACCCTGATGTTGACCTTCTCTTATCCAAATCACCTGCAAAATCGGAATCAACATATCCGCAAACAAAATCACTATTCCTGTTATAAGAGATACAATAATCATTTGTGCCTCTCAAATACCGAAACACCCATTTCATTGCTAACCAATGTTCTTTACCTGGATTCGCCATATACCTACTGACAACACCAACTACACGTGAAATATCTGGTCGAGTACAAACCATCGGATACATCAAACAACCTACTACATTGGCATACGGAATTCGAGACATATATTTATTTTCTTCATTTGTATTAGAACATAAACTAGAAGAAAGCTTAAAATGGGAAGCTAAAGGGACTGACACAGGTTTCACATTGTTCATACCAAACCTCAAGGGTATTTTCTCAATATACTTATGTTGTGATAGCCACAGCTTACCATTGTTCCTGTCTCTGAAAATCTCCATGCCCAAAATCTGTCTTGCTGCTCCTAGATCTTTCATATCAAATGTCTTTCCCATCTCAGCCTTTAACCTGTTGATCTCTATTATGCTTTTTCTTGCTAAAAGCATATCTTCAACATACAACACTAAGATAATGAACATGCCATTACTTAATTGCTTAAAGTAAACACAATGATCTATTCACTTCTTACATAATTTTGACTCATCATGAAAGAATCAAATTTCTTGTACCATTGTCGAGGCGACTGCTTCAGACCATACAATGATTCCTTGAGACTGCAGACAAATTTCTTGTTGCGATTTTGAACAAACCCTTCTGGTTGTTCCATGTAAATTTCCTCATCTAAATCTCCATGTAAAAATGCAGTTCTAACATCTAGTTGTTGTAATTCTAAATCAAGAAAAGCGACTAATGCTAATGTAATTCGAATGGAAACTATTTTTACAACTGGTGAAAATATCTCATGAAAGTCAATGCCTACTTTCTGAAAAGAAACCTTTTGCGACCAGCATTGCTTTGTACCTGTCCTTTGTATCATCAACACCCCTTTTCAATTTGAAAACCCATTTACATCCCACAGTTTTCCTGTCTTTCGGAAGTTCCACCAGATCCCATGTGCCATTCTTGTCTAATGCCATCATCTCATCCTTCATAGCATTTAGGAGGACATTTCATTCTTGTAGACCTCCTTAAAGATGTTTCTGGTACTTCCACAATTTGCTGATTATTATCTGTAGGAACTTCTTCATGATCAACATCTGATACATGTTTATGATCTACATCTGAAACTTGTTCATGATCTGTATCTGAAACATGTTCATGACTTGCATCTGAACCATGTTCATCTTGACTATCATCAGAACCAGTTTCAAACTGAATGTGTTGAAACGATACATTACCCTGTTTCAATTTACTATCTGCATCTAAATGTGCAAGAGAGGATTCATTAAACTTAACATCTCTGTTAATGATGATCTTGTGAGTAGTAGGATCCCACAATCTGTATCCCTTTGTTCCATCACCATATCCAACAAAGATATATCTTTTTGATTTAGGATCTAATTTAGAGCGCTAATGTTTCAGCACTAGAGCATATGCATCACAATCAAAAACTCTTAGTTTAGAATAATCACAAGGATGACCTTTCCATACCTCTTGAGGAATTTTGCATCCTATCACCGTTGATGGTGATCGATTTATCACATAACAAGCTGTAGCCACCGCTTCTGTCCACAATTCCTTCTACAAATTGGTGTTACTTAGCATACTTCTTGCTCTTTCTAAAAGAGTCCTGTTCATGCGTTCAACAACTCCATTTTGCTTAGGAGTATATACAGTGGTCTTATGTCTTTCGATCCCAGCGTCCTTGCAATAATTGTCAAATTCCTTTGAAGTAAACTCACCACCACTGTCAGTTCTTAAACATTTAATGGTTCTTTCAGTGATGTTTCCTACTAATGCTATAAACTGTTTGAAAACTGTAAATACATCAGACTTCTTTTTTAACACGTAGACCCACACTTTTTTAGAGAAATCAGCAATAAAAGATACAAAATATGATGATCCTCCATATGAGGTTGTAGGGGATGGACCCCAAACATCATAATGGATATTATCAAGGATTCCCTTAGTAGTATGTTTGCCAGTTTTAAACTTCTGCTTGCTTTGTTTCCCAAACAGACAATGTTTGCAGAAATCTAACTTAACGGAATTTAGATTAGGAAGTAACTAATGATCAGACAAAATCTTTAAACCTCTTTCGCTCATATGGCCCAACCTTTGATGCCATAAACGAATAGAACTACTGTCATTTTCAGACACCGTAGAAACATGATCAGACTTTGTTCTTCCTTCTAACTGAAAAATATTTCTAACCTTCTTTGCTTTCATTACTAGTAATATTTCTTTATAAATTTTCATTACTCCACCTTAAATAAAAGTTTTATATCCATTAGTGTCTAGTGCTCCTAGTGAAATGAGATTTTCTCTTAATTCAGGTACATGTCTTACATCAATTAAAATTTTAGCTGTCCCATTAAACATTTGTAGATGGATGCTTCCAATTCCCACAATATTACATGTGACATCATTTCCCATGTAAATGACTCCATCATTGATTGACTTATAAGTCTTAAACCATTCTCTTTGAATGCAGGTGTGATTTGATGCACCAGAATCTAACAGCCAATGTTGATCATGATTAGACAAATTAACTGATAACACTTCATCACTCATACCTGAACCGGATGCCGACCCTGTATCTGTCGTGTTTGCTTCTTTCTTCTCTTTCGAAGAGTCTTCTTTATATGTTTGTTGTTTCTTCCAACACTCCTTCAAATGTCCCGATTTGCCACAAAACCAACACTTTACCTTACTCTTCTTCCCTTTCGATTTTGAGCGCGAGTCGTTGTGCCTACTGAAGCGTCTTTCTTTAGAACGACCTCTGACCATCATTACTTCTGATGTAGAGGTTTCTAAATTTGACCTTTTCCTTTTTTCTTCAGATAATAAAGATGCAACAACATCATCAAACTCAAGGGTTTCTGATGAACTAAGATTTATAGAAGTAACAAAATGATCCCATGACTCGGGCAACAAGCATAATAAAGTTATAGCTTTATCTTCTGATTCAAATTTTACCTCTATACTTTCTAATTGCACCAGGAGAGTATTAAAGGTATTCAAATGATCAGTAATAGATGTACCTTCCTTCATTCCCAAACTGTACAACTGTCGCTTCAGAAGAATCCTATTGGTTAATGATTTTGTCATGTACAGCTTCTCAAGCTTTGTCCATAAACCAATAGAAGTTTTCTCTGACACGATGTTAAACACAACATCATCTGCCAAACACAGTGGAATACCACTCAATGCTCTTTCATCCAATTCGCTCCACTCATCATCTGTCATGTTGTAAGGCTGTTTGGATTTTCTCAACAATGCCTTCGTCATGCCTTGTTGCACAAGTAGATCATACATTTTCACTTTCCATATCTCGAAGTTGTTTTTGCCATTGAACTTCTCGATCTCAAAACGAGCACTTTGAGTTTTTTCCATGTTGTAACAAACAAACAATCTCCAATGCCAACTTTTTTAAACAAAATGAATATTTAACAAAAAAAACCTTTGCCTGATACTATGCTGCCTTTACCTTATCATATAATCCCTATGTTGTACAAATTTCAGATTATAATAAAAAAAAATTGCAGTTTTACGAAAGAAATCCTTGCTTGGCATGCCGAAAGGGGCTTGGCGCTTGCTCAACAGCAAACGATCCGCGCCAGAAGCAAAATCGGTGTAAGTGACAAATTGGCACGAGTATAACCGTCGTTTCCGCGCCAATTGGGATCCTGGCGCACTGGCACGAGTATTACACTCGGAACCACGCCAATTGGCGTGCCTGTTCTAAAATAAAACGTGCCAACCTCTTCCTCTGTTAAAATTGGCACGACTGTTTCAACCGAAACCACGCCAACGCCAAAGCTCCACCTTCCGCAACTCTGTCAAAAGTACCAGCTCCACAACATGTTCTGATACCAATTGTTGGAGCAAACAATGTGCAGCAGAGATTTAAAAGGCATACACAACACATAAAATAATAAAAAAATAACACAAGGATTTAACGTGGTTCACCCAACCAATCTGGGCTACATCCACCAAAACAAAGGTATCGACAATCTTATTATTCAACAAGAGATTACAACAATTTATTTCCTCACACCCTCTCTACCATTCCAATATCTTGTACGGGCTTATTTTTATAGCTAGGAGTATAAAACTGACTCATAAATTCTCTCACAACAAATATAGGATGCAATAACTCCTTCTCAACAAAATGGAGCTAATATAACAACAAATCCTATTGTTATCACTTACATGAGATTTTTTTCCAATTTAATAAAACCGAAAATCTGAACACGAACTTAATTCATGTTTATGTTTTTGTTTTTTGTTTTTTTCTTTTTCTTTCTGCTCTGATACCTTCAATAATGTCACTATGGATTTATACAATTACACTATAACACAATATTTCCAAAAATCATTAATTTAGGTCAGAAATTGCAACGCGTTTATGAGAAGAAGAATATGCTCTAATTTCAATAGAATTTACACCCCTACGTGGCAACTTTACATTGTCCAAATCCTCTATCGTTTAACTCTAGCAATCATGAACTCGCTTTCCTTTTCATCAAGGTTAAATATATACAGTAATAATTTCGCTAAGCTCCACCTACAACAATTTATATAAATAGTTGCAGTAATTCCCCAGAATCCTTCGCATCTGACATTTATTTCATATTTACAAAGAATACTAACCTACTCCATTGCCAGGTTAAATATACATTCATTTATGGTCGTATTATACATACAACATGCAAAGTTTTTTTAGTTTGACGTAAATTAACATGACTTTACAAATTTACAAAATTCACACCGCTTGCGGATCATAAAATTTCCCTTTATTCTATCAATCCTATGGAGACACAATTTCTCCATGATGTTACACTAAAGTCTAATTTCAGTTAGTAGTTGCCCGCATACCCAGGGGAAGTTTAATAAGTTAAACAAAACCATAAATGATATGTACTTAGGTTTGAAAAATAATAAAGATTGAAATATAATTTTGAAATTTATGTGTGTTGAACATTACATTCTTAAAATGTAAAGTAGGTTACATTTAATTTGAGAAATTATAGACATCAATACTTGTGTGAACGAGTGAACTTTGAAATGTATTTGTTAAATAATAATATTTGAAATGCAATTCTAAAGAAAAATCAAAATATGAAATAGATTAAAAAAATAAATTGAAATAGATGATGAATATAATTAGAAGAATAAATTATGTATTCAAAAACCTTAAGATGTAATTAAAAAAAACATATTTATTAAACACATATATATTTAAATTTAATAGGGAAAAAAAAATATTAATATATAAATACAAAATTATTTATCCCCATATTTATGAAATTATAAATGTGAAAATGTATCATTATAATAAGAGTTATCATATCAGACCGTATAGAATATAAAATTAATTAAAGATCTTGTGTATCTATTAAATTATACATGTCCATATTTCTGAAATAATAATTTTGAAGCTTACTTTTAAAAATTTATAGTTTCACCAAACATAAATTTTAGAATGTAAAGTGGGAAAGAACAATACAACATTATAAATATACATGGTTCTAAAAGAATAGAAAAGCATTAAAAAAAATTGATGTAAATTGCAAAATAACAACACATCATAAATATAAGGATTCCAAGTTGTAATTATAACACATAAAATTTTGAAATATTATATTAATTCTGTCTTTATTAAAGATAGAAATCTTAAAATATGAAGTGTGTATTAAAATTAATAAAAAAATCTATATGTATCAAATTATCCATGTTCATTGTGAAATAACAAATTTTGAAATGTAATTGTAGAACTTATTTTTATTAAACATAGAAATTTTAAAATGTAAGTGGAAATAACAACAAAAACATCAATTAATAAATGATAAGTATCTATTTTTGAAAAATATTAAATATTGAAATATAATTCTAAAATTTATCTTTTTTGAACATTAAATTCTTAAAATGTAAAGTAGATTAAATTTAATTTGAAAAATTATAGATATCAATATTGGTGAATCAAAAAGCTTTGAAATATATTTGTTGAATAATAATTTTTGAAATGCAATTCTTAAAAAAATCAAAATATGAAATAGATTAAAAGAGTAAATTGAAAAACATGATGAATATAATTAGAAAAATAAAATATTATGAATTCAATTATAGATCTCCAATATTAATATTCATAACATTTAATTAACAATATTAAAATTATTAATGACATTGACATTATTGTTATAAATAATATTGTCAACATTTAATATTAAAAATAATATTAATTTTTTTTAATTTACAATCTTATCTATTATTATTATTTTAATTTATATGTATTGCGTATTGATATTATATTAATTAATTATTAATATAATATACCATCAACATTAATAACATTAAATATTAATAAAATTTTAATATTAAGTTTTAATATTATTTATAAATGTTAGATATTAGGCTTTTGTGATCCATATTGTAAATGAGAGTGTCTTTCGGATTAATCACATTATTAGGATTTGGTTGACATTTTGAACCAACTAATGTGGATGAACCACATCTAATATGGATAAACCACATTAGTTGGTTCAAAATGTCGACCAAATCCTAATAATGTGATTAATCCAAAAGGTACTCTCATTTATTTATAAATATTAATATTAATATTAATATTAATTGATATGAATACAAATATTAATATTACTTTTAATATTATTAATATTTATAAATATTAATTTTAACATTAATTATTAATATTAATAGCATTAAATAATATTATCATGGTCAACCATGGTCAATAATCATGGTGACATTGTCATGAACATTGTCTTTTGCTCCAATATCACATTATTAAAACGATGGTCATTCATGGTCAACCATGGTTCAATGTTGCATTGTGACAAAGATTGTCTCTATATGAAAATCAACCATGGTCCTACGTCGCATTGTGAAAAATATTGTCTCAATATGAAAATAAATCATGGCCAACCATGGTCCTGGTCCAACGTCACATTGTGATAAAGATTATGGGAATATGAAAATCAACCATGGTCACATCACATTGTCACATATATTGTATATAAAATCAATCATGGTCAATTACGCTCAACCATGGTCAACCATGGTCAATATGAAAATCCACCATCGTCAATCATGGTTAGCCATGGTCTAACATCACATTGTGAAAGAACTATCTCAACATGAAAATCAACCATGGTCAACCATGTTTCAACGTCACATTTTGATGAAGATTGTCTCAATGTGAAAATCAACCATGGTCAATCATTGTCAACTATGGTCAACCATGGTCAATAATCATGTTCACATTGTGACGAAGATTCTCTCTTTGTCCAACGTCACATTGTGACAAATATTGTCTCAATATGGTAAGAAACCATGGTCAATCATCGTCAAGCATGGTTATTCATTGTCAAACATGGTCCAACATCACATTATAAGAACTATTGTCTCAATATGAAAATCAGTCATGTCAACCATCTTCAATGATGGTCTACCATGGTCAAATTCCGCATTGTGATAAATATTGTCTCAAATGAAAATCAATCATGGTCAATTGTGGTCAACCATGGTTAATATGAAAATCAACCATGGTCCAACGTCCCATTGTCACAAAGATGTCTCAATGTGAAAATCAACCATTCTTAATCATGGTCAACTGTGTTCAATAATCAAGGTCACATTGTGACGAAGATGGTCTCTTGGTCCAATGTCACATTATGAAAACCATGGTCATCCATGGTCAAACATGGTACAACGTCACATTGGGACAAAGATTGTCTCAATATGAAAATCAACCATGGTCATCCATGGTCCAACATCACAATTCAACAAACATTTTCTTAATATGAAAATCAATCATGTTCAATCATGGTCCAACATCGCATTGAAAAAGATTGTCTCAATATGTAAATCAATGATGGTCGATCATGTTTATTTTAATGTTTATAATATTTTTCCTAGGGTTTATATACGTTGGGTTTATAATATCAGTCTCTTGGATTTAATATTGTTCCCTTGGGTTCATAATCCCTTGGGGTCTTAGTATTAATCCCTTTGTTTTATTATGCATTCAGGTTTCTCATATTAATCCCTTGGGTTTATTATTCCCTTACGTTTATAATATCGATCATGGTAAACCATTGTCAATCATAGCCAACCATGCTTGAATGTCACATTGTGACAAGGATTGTCTAACCATGAAAATAAATAATAATCCCTTGGGTTTATTGTTCCCTTGGGTTTATTATATCAATCCCTTGGGTTTATATTATTAGTCCCTTTTGTTTAATAGTATTCCCTTTGGTTCATAATCCCTTGGGGTTTTAGTATTAATCCCTCGAGTTTATAATATCAATCGCTTGGGTTTATTATTCCTGAGTCAAACATGGTTTATTATGATGTCGACCATGGTCCAACATGGAATTGTGATAAGGATTATCTCAATATGAACATCAATGATGGTCGATCATGTTTATTTCAATGTTTATAATATTTGTCTTAGGGTTTATATATGTTGGGTTTATAATATTAGTCCCTTGGGTTCATAATCGCTTGGGGTTTTAGTATTAATCCCTTGGGTTTACTATTCCCTTAGGTTTATAATATCAATCATGGTCAACCATTGTCAATCATAGCCAACCATGTTTGAATGTTGCATTGTGAGAAGGATTGTTTCACAATCAAAATAAACCATGTTTATTTTTGTGTTTGTAGTATATATATTTGGGTTTATCAATATTGGGTTTATAATATTAGTCCCATGGGCTTAATATTATTCCCTTGGGTTCATAATCCCTTAGGGTTTTAGTATTAATCCCTTGGGCTTAATATTATTTCATTGGGTTCATAGTCCCTAGGGGTTTTAGTATTAATCCCTTGGGGATTTAGTATTAATCCCTTAGGATTTTAGTATTAATGTAAATAAGTTTGGTTTAATAATATTATTCCCATGGTTGAATTTCGCATTTTGACAAAGATTGTCTCACCATGAAAATAAACCATCTTTATTTTAGTGTTTGTAATATTTATATTTCGGTTTACGGATGTTGGGTTTATATTATTCCCTTGGGTTTATTGGGCTTAATATTATTCCCTTGGGGTTTTAATATCTATTGCTTGGGTTTATTATTCCCTTAGGTTTACAATATCAATCATGGTCAACCATGGTTGAATGTCACATTCTAACAAGGATTGTCCCACCATGAAAATAAATCATGTTTATTTTAGTCTTTGTAATATTTATATTTGGGTTTACAAATGTTGGTTTTATAATATTAGTCACTTGGGTTTAATATTATTCCCTTGGGTCCATAATCCCTCGAGTTTTAGTATTAATCCGTTGGGTTTATTATTCATTTGGGTTTATAATATCAATCCCTTGAGTTTATTATTCCCTTAGGTTTATAATATCAATAACGGTAAACCATTGTCAATCATAGCCAAACATGGTCAACCACGGTTGAATGTTGCATTGCGACAAGAATTGTCTCACCATAAAAATAAACCATGTTTATTTTAGTGTTTGTAGTATTTATATTTGGGTTTACCAATGTTGGGTTTATAATATTATTCCCATGATTGAATGTCACATTTTGACAAAGATTGTCCCACCATGAAAATAAACCATGTTTATTTTAGTGCTTGTAATATTTATATTTGGGTTTAC
>APFE030056959.1:128236-156456 GCA_000404065.3 Pinus taeda
AATGATTTAAATAATAATACAAATAATTGAAATTATAACAATAAACAGTCATTTAAGTCGGCTCTACTGTCTTTACATCATACCTATTTATCACAAGTCCTTTGCTTTCTTTTCTTTGTACATCAGTCCTGATGATGAGTCTGGGTATAGACTCGAAAAGTTGACCATTTTAAAAATGAGCACTGTGGAAAATCCGAACTCCTCTCGGAAACCACACCACAATAATCTACAATCCAAAAAAAAGATTTTAAAAGTTTTTGAGAAATTGAAATCCTATTCATTAGGTATGACAGTGTTCCATGATGTAAGCATCTTGAATGGCCACAATGTATACGAGATTTTTTTTAACACAATTCGTCCTCGAGATACTATGGGCAAATTGTTCGTCATGATGTAATTTGTCTGTCAATTATATCTAAAAATTCTTTTAACCCTGGAAATTTCTAGATGGAAATGGTTGACAAAATTATGAAGCTGTTCTTGAATTTCGAAATTCTTACTATAATTTTTGTAGGTTCTGCACTATGAGAAAAACTATTCTCAAGATATAAATGATATTCATTGTTACGATAGGATGTAAATATTCATTTTTATAATGTGGTTGTGTTAGGTGATGGCCCCATGGGAGGATTAGTAGACCATGGTTGATTATTGCTATATATATTCAAGTTATGGCTAATAAGGGTTTATTATGTTCAATATAGAGTTGACTATGGATGACCAAGATTGTGCACAACTAATTACAGTTGTCTATGATAGATTATGAACATGGTTGCCCATAGTTTACTATGCTTGGGTATGTTAACCATAGCTTACAATGTCAAATAAGGATTAACATCGTTTGATTGATTTCACCATCATTGACAATAATTTTATTATCATAGATTATAGTCATCCATATTCACAATGGATGGTCATGGTTAACCATGGTCATCAATGATGGCTTTTGCTGAGCATGTTTGACTATTCTAACCTTAGGTGACCATCGTTTACAATGTTGAGCATGGGTTAGCCATGGTTTTTGAAGTTTGTCTATGGCCAACCAAATTTGACCATGGTTGGTCTTGGTTGATCATCATTGACCATTGTTGACTGTGCCTAACTAAAGTAGATGGTTGACCATGGTTGATTATGGTCAACTGTGGCTAACAAAGTAAACTATGATTGATGATGGTTCGCCATTCTTACCATAGTTGACTATGGCTAACCATACTTAACCATAGCAAAACATAGTGACCATTCACTAACTATGGTTGACAACATTGACAACTGTCAACAACGATTGACTATGGGTTGACCATGGTTGACTATGATTATCCATTCTTAATTATAGTTGACTAAGATTGACAAGGATGACTATGGCTAACTATAGTACACCTTAGTCAACCATTATCAACCATGATTTATTTTTTGTATGGCCAATGATAAGCCAAGATTGACATACCATATTCCACCTTTTATATGATAATAGACATCATTTCCATACGCCAATCCACCTTTGGGTGATGGTTCAGTGATACATAATTATTATAAACCATTATTAACAACATTAATAGTGGTTAATAATATACATCAATTGTAAAATGACATAGATTTTATGGTTTATGGTTTAAATCGCTATCAACCACATTAGAAAATGTAGTATCACCCACATTTAAACTATATATATCAAAGCTATCACAATCACATTAGTATTTGTGATTCATATAAATTGATTAGTATATATCAACTTAAAGATTTAAGTTTAAGTTGATAAATAAATGCTTGATAAGTTTATTTAATAACAACCATATTAATGGTTGATAAATTCAAGCATTGGTAAGTTGATGATGGTTGATATCACATAGCTAGCACATAACTATGAAACAAACTTGTCAACTTGTTTATTTGACAAGTGATTCGAAACACATAGTTATGTGTTCATACCAAATCCTTATAAAACACAACTAGTACATAACTATATATGTTGATAAAACAGTTATCATAATTGACATGTTTAAATAAATAACTTATAAGATTTATAAAGTTATATATATTAATAAAGTTAGCACATTAATATTAGTAAATATGGTTGATATACACTAATCAACTTTATTTTATATACTAATTAGATTTTGACTTTATTTGGTCTCAGGCGTAACATAACTATGGTTGATTATGGTTAACAATGTAGACCATAGTTATATATAGGCTAGCATAGTTGACTATGGTCAACTATAGTAAGACATGATGAACATAGCTAAATATGATCACCCTATATAGTCAACCTTATTTTTGTTGTTGTTATTAGTCAACTTTATTAAATCTTAAGAGACCCTAATATTATTAGCAAATATTAAATGTTATTCACAAATACTAATATTAATATTATTGCTAAACTGCATTAATATTAATACTGCTAATATTAATGTTATTAATATTCATATTAATAACAATATTATATTAATATATTCAAATATATAACAATAATATGGTTCAACCTCAATATTAATATTATTATTAATAATATTTTTAAAGTTCAACTTTATTATTATTATTAAAAAAATATTTTTAAACATTTACTATGACCAATCAAGGTTGACCTTTGTTGATTTTGGTCAGCCATGGTTGGCTATCATTGAATATGGTTGAGTTACATTGACAAATGATGACTATGAATGAATAAGGTTGAATATTGTTGACTATTGTAAATATAGGTTTGAGCTTGTTAGATCATGGTTAACTATTTGTAGGGACATTCCCTAAGATGTTTTTTCTTTTTTTAAAACAAATTGAGAATAGTAGGAACAAGTTATTAGATGCAAAAAGTCATGCTTCCATTTTATTAACAAATAAGTGCAACAGTCTAAGTTACTATATTGCAAACAATAATTCAATGTACAAATATTTCATTTTAAAACAATTCATCCATTAGAAACATCAAGGCACATAATCAAGGTACATCAGACATGAGAAATATATAATAACTTTAAGGCACATATATCAATAATCCATAAATTACAACTCAATTGTCATATTTTTCAATTTTGTAATATGATAATTCTATACAATAATTAGGCTTGTAAGAGAACTTTAAAGAAACCCAGGATATTGTGCACTAAGGGGTGAAGTCTTTGTCAAAATTATTTGTAGATTCAAACTGCATCTTGTAATATGTTAAAACAAATGACTTGGATATACTCTACTCATTAGTGGAAATAATAAACAATCGATGAAATCACAATGCATAAAAGAGAAAGAATTCAATCACACATAACTCAATAATTTTGTTGGGGAAAGCCACAGCTAAAAGCCCCTGCAATTTGTATATTGCATTAATCAGAAAATATGAGAAGATTACAATGCTTTGCTCAAGTCCAAACAACCTCTGCACTATCGCTGTCTATCTCACTTCTTCCGATAAAAGCTCAAGCTAATTCTTCTGCCTTCCAAGCCCCTATTTCCTTGCGCATTTTCCTTGGGAATTAGGCCATATTTAATTGGGAAATTCCGCAATTATGAATTGTGCGATCCTCATAGGCCCTACTTTGATTGCATGCACCACCTATACAGTTTGGATGATATACAAATGATAGTATATTGTCCCTGAGCTCTAATCCCAACTGGCTCTTTCTCTAATCTGACACACATGAGTTAATTATGAGTGAATCTCTTTAGTTTACTGGTTGATAACTATAGGTTACACCCCGCTATTAGATCTCCAACTAATTCCTCCATTAGTTGGAACTAGTTTAACTCACTTGAACTCAGTTAAACTGAATTAAATAATTACAAATCAAAACAAACTCAACCAAGACTCCTAAAAGTAGGATACACTCTACATGACTCAAATTATGCCCTCAACTTGAATTAACTGATCCAGCTAAGTCAAATTAAGTTAGTTAACTATTACAAGTTGTCATGAGATGTTGAATTACAATTTAATTCCTAATTTAATTCAAGGACAATTAAATTAGGATTTTCTTGTTGCATTTTCAACACTCCCTCTTAGCAGGAAATGGATTATCTACTACCCTGGTCATGCCTCTGTGAAACTTCAATTTGCATCTTGACAATGCCTTTATCAAAACATCTGCTTCTTGCTCCTATGTAGGAATGTACTCCAACAACATGATTCTCCTATGCACACAATCTTATAGATGGTGATACTGGATATCGATATTCTTGGACCAATCATGAAAAAATGGATTCTCATAGAGTTTGATACAAATCTGGTTGTCACAGTAAATCATTATAGGATCCATATGCTGACTAAATAACCCAACAAGGATCTTCCTCATCCAGATAGCGTCACAAGTTGCTTGACTAGCAGCCATGTACTCTGCTTTTGTTGAACTGAGTGCAACCGATCTTTGCTTGCTGTGGTACCAAGAAACTACTTCTGACCCAATACTGAAGATTCCCCTTGATGTGCCCTTCCTGTCGGATGGACTCCCTGCCCAATCTGCTTCTGTGAAGCCTTGAAGCTTCACTCCCTCTGTATTTTTGTACCAAAGACCAAACTAAGTGGTGCCTCTAAGGTATCTCAACATATGTTTAGCTGCCTTCCAATAAATTTTGGTTGGCTTAACCATTGCTTGACTAAGTTGGTTAACTGCAAAACACATGTCTGGTCATGTGTTCACCAAATACATAAGTGAACCCACAAGTTGTCTATAAATAGTAGTCTCCACTACTTCACCTAAAGTAGCATCTTCCTTCCTCCAATTACCAGTTAGAAGAGTCTCCATGGACTTGTTTCTCTCCATGTGGAACTTCTTAAGTATCGCGTTCGCATATTTGTCCTGAGAGACAAACAATTCCTCATCTCCTTGCCATACTTCCATGCTAAGAAATTAATGCATTAGCCCCAGATCCCTCATCTCAAATTCTCTTGCAAGATCCTCTTTATAAGATTTTACCAGCTTCCTATCACTCATTAGAATCAAATTATCAACATATAATACTATAATCAACAATTTACCTTCAACCACAATATGGTAAAGGTTCGCGTCTGATTCAATTTTGGTGAAGCCCAACCTGGTGAAATAACTATGAATTCTGGTGTACCAAGCAGGGGGTGTTTATTTCAGTCCATACAATTCTTACTTGAGTCTAAAGACATGCAACTCTCTGTTAGAAGTCTCAAATCCTTCTTGTTGCTCAATATACACCTATTCCTTAATCTCAACGAAAAATTTCTCACCCTACTTCTCCTAAAGAGCACAAACCTTTGTTGTAAAGTTTTCAATGCAAATGTTGGCTTTTACCCACACTGTGGGTTTTGAATTTGACAAATATGAAGGTTTTTTTACTTTTTAATTATTTCTGGCTTCATGCCCAAAACTTCTACTCTATAGAATTTTAGTTAGGGCCAATTTCAAGGGAGGGTTTCTCCCCTGGTCATGCATTATATATTTTATTTATGAGCACCTCTTGAGTTCTCGTGGATAGTACAAACATTTCTTCAAAAGTTTCGAACACCACTCTTGGCTATCGTTGACACTCTCGCCTTTGAATTTCATAATTATGGCATTTTGTTTGTTGTTTAATTAATTTTGTTGTATGCTCTCTTGTTTGTTGTTTCATTAATTTTGCCTTCCTGACAATGGAATAGGCATTTTGTTTATTAATGTCAAGAAAGGCTTTCTTATCTAGCAACAAAATAGATATTTTATTTTCTACCACCTATCAAGTAGTCGTGGAGAGTAAACACCTTATTTGTAAAGTTTGGCACCCCACTATTGGGTATTGTTGATATTGTCAAATTTCTTTTATAAATTTGGTGTTTGGGGACTGCTTGGGACTACCGACAAATGTGGGTTTGGTCCTGGATTAACCCTTAAACCACCCCCCGCAAAAAAAGAAACGAACTACTTTGGCAGAAGAATCTGCTTCGGATGCTTCTTGGAAGTCCTCTGCTAGGTTGGAGATATTAATTCCCACCATTGCATTAAACACCCTGAGAGCAGCCATACTTGTCAGAAGTATTTTTTTAGATTGTGTCTCTATTTGAAGATGGACGGACTGAAGCCATAACAGAAGTACCACACGAACAATTCTAACAAATAATTTAAGGCATTTAATGTATTTTGGTAAATAGATATGGGCAAGCATTCATTCCACGACTATTGCCCACACTCCAAACGCCTATGCGATTACTGTCGACACTCAACAACAACAAAGTATTAATTATTTTTCTTTGTCATGTATTAATGTAAAATTGTGTGTTGAGATAAATAAGTACGTAAAAATCATTTTTCAAGAAAGAGAAAAAAAAACAAAGAGTGAGGGTCTCTCAGGAGAAAATAGTGGAGAAAATTTTGGTGGGCTTTACTATGTTTTACTGTGTGTTATTCGGTGTAAGTGTAAATCACTGTAAAACCTTTGTTTTACTTGCTGAATCAGTAGAAGTATCATGTGAATGTATTTTCATGATTTAGAATTCAACCCTAAGTTTTTATTGTGTTGCTCCAAACTTAGTCTATTCTACCTTTGTTCTATTTTTTTTGCCATCAGTGAATACTGGTTTTTGTTTTTTACGTCTCTGTAGAGATGCGCCAAATTAGCTTCGCTAAGAGTCATATAGTTGTGCAAAAGTAGCTTTGCGAATATCACTCCTCTCCCTCGCGAAGAGTCATATAGTTGTGCAAAAGTAGCTTCGCGAATGTCACTCCTCTCCCTCTCCACGTAATTTTTTTCAACATGGTACTGGAACGGGTTAAACTCTGTTAATGAAAAGCCAGTGTTTTTACTAACAGTTAAAATTGTTTTTAGGGTAGATTGTTTTAAGCATATTTACTAGCAGGTAGAAAGTTTTTTTCCTTCACTCAGAAATTTAAACATCAAGCACAAGCTTGACTAATCCTCATATACCTCAGTTCAACGGCAAAAATTATGATTATTGGGCTACTACAATGAAGGTCGTGTTTTCTTCTCAATACATTTGGGATTTGATGGAGAATTGTTTTCAAGAACCAGTAGATGCTGCAACATACAATGCCTTATCTCAAACAAAAGGATATTTGTTAAGGGAAAACATGAAGAAGGATTCAAAAGCCCTGTTCTATATTTTCCAAGCAGTTCATGAAAGTATTTTCCCAAGGATTGCAGCAGCAACGAAGTCCAAGCAAGCATGGGACACCCTCCAAATGGCCTACCAAGGCATGGCAAAAGTCAAGACAACAAATCTGCAAATGTTGAAAAGAGACTTTGAAACAATTTGTATGAAAGAGTATGAGAATGTAGACTTGTTTTTTACACATGTAAGTGGGTTGGCTACTCAAATCAGGTCTCATGGTGAGACACTTGAGGAAAGAAGAATAGTTGAGAAAGTTTTGAGATGTTTGCCAGCAAGGTTTGATGCCATTGTTGTGGTCATAGAAGAGACAAAGGACCTCTCACAGTTCTTAATGGATGAGCTTAATGTATCACTGATTTCTCATGAACATAGACTGAATAGAGCAACAAGATCCTCATTGGAGCATGCCTTGAAGACACAAGTTTCATTTGGTCAAGGTAGAGACAGAGCAAGATCATATGCTAGAGGAAGAGGAAGAAGCCCACACAAAGGTGGAAGAAGTAGCCCTTCAAGCTCAAGTGGAAGAGGAAACAATCAAAATCCAAGTCAACGCCCAAGCCAAAATCAAGCACAAGGTCAGAGATATGATAAATCTCAAGTTCAATGTCATTATTCTAAGAAGTATGGTCATTGTGAAAATGAATGTAGAAAGAAGCAATATGACATTAGTAACAAACCAAGTGTAAATTTCACAAAAGAAAATCAGAACCATGATAGCATGTTTTTAGCTTGTAATATAGCACAAGAAAAACAGAGTGATATATGGTATCTAGATTCAGGGTGTAGCAACCACATGTCAGGAAACATAGAAATGTTTTCTAATCTAGATGAAAGTGTGAAATCTGAAGTGACATTAGGGACTGATAGAAAAATCTCTGTCATGGGAAAAGGTAGAGTTAATATCTTAACAAGAAAAGGGGAGAAGAAGTACATCTCAAATGTTTACTTTGTCCCCAGTCTGAAGAATAACCTCATAAGCATTGGATAGCTCATGCAAAAGGGCTACAATGTCTTCTTCAAAAATGATGTGTGCACAATTTTGGATAAACCTCCAAACAAACAACTGATTGCAAAGGTTCAGATGAGAAACAATATAATGTTTCCCCTAAAATTAAAATTAGATTTGCAGAAAGAAGGTGCACAAGAACAACTCTCAATGAACTCATAAGAAGATGGAAGAAAAGAGGGAGTTGTCACACAAGTAAAATTTCAAGCAGAGGTCAAAGATGAAAACTGGTTATTGAATTTGAGTTTTGGACATCTCAACTTTGGAGGCTTGAATTTTCTGCATAGGAAACACATGGTGAAGGGACTACCACTCATAGAAAAACTGGACGACCTATGTGAAGGATGTATATTGGCCAAGCAACATAGAGAGACACTTCCAGTAGGAAAGTCAGTAAGGGAAAAGGCACCTTTGGAGATTGTCCACTCAGATTTATGTGGACCAATGCAGACACCATCAATTGGTGTGAACCACTATGTATTGACCTTCATAGATGATTGCACAAGGAAGACATGGGTCTTTCTCCTAAAACAGAAAAGTGAAGTGTTTGAGCACTTTCGCCAATACAAAGCTCTTGTTGAGAAGCTGGACTCTACATCAAGGTCCTTAGGACTCACAGAGGTGGAGAATACATCTCAAATGATTTCCTTTGTTTTTGTAGGGAGCATGGAATTCACAAGCAATTTATAACAAGGTATACACCTCAACAAAATGGTGTAGCAGAAAGAAAGAATATGACAATTATGGAAATGGAAAGGAGTATGTTGTTGAAGGCAAAGCATTTGCCAAATGATTATTGGGCTGAAGTCGTCGTTTGTGCAACATATATCTTGAACAACTGTCCAACCAAGAGTGCCCAGAACATTGTTCCTGAAGAGGCATGGAGTGGAAGAAAGCATAGTGTCACTCACATGAGAGTTTTTGGATGTGTGGCATATGCACATGTCCCAGATGAGTTGAGGAAGAAGTTGGAAAACAAGGGGGAGAAATGTATATTTGTTGGATAGAATGATGAATCCAAGGCTTACAAACTCTACAATCCATTAACCAAGAAGGTCATAATTAGTAGAGATGTATAGTTTATAGAAGAGGAAGCATGTGATGGAAGTTTAGAAAAGACACTTAATGTCAAAGCATGTATACCACATGAGGACAAAGAGAAATCAACAGCAGCAAGTAATTCCTCAACAGTGACTCCTTCTACACCTATTCAAGCACAACAAAGCAGGAAGCAAACAACACCATAAAAAATAATAGGATAGTTTCGCGTAGCCAAGAAAGTGTTTCTACAAGCACACCTGAAAGCGCAACACCAAGTGACATGTCAAGCCCATATTCAACAAGCACAAGAAGACCAAATTCCATAAATTTAAATGAACTTTATGAACAAGATGAAGTTGATAGTAGTGTTGGTCTGAATTCCTTATTTGCTTTGTTTTGTCATGTAGATGACGCAATCCATTTTGAGGATGCAGTCAAAGAAGAAAAATGGGTTGTGAAAATGGAGGAAGAAATACAAGCAACAAAAAGGAACGACACATGGGAGTTAGTGAACCTTCCGAAAGGAAAACATGTCATCGGAGTGAAGTGGGTCTATAAGACCAAAATTAACATTGAGGGAAAAATTGAAAGGCACAAAGCAAGGCTAGTTGTTAAAGGTTATAAGCAGCAGTATGGAAGAGATTACGTGGAGACGTTCGTGCCAGTTGTGACGATGGAGACAATGCGCATAGTTGTGGGGATTTTCATGTAGCATAAATGGAAAGTGTATCAAATGGATGTAAAATTAGCATTCTTGAATGCGGTGCTAAAAGAAGAAGTGTATGTTGTGCAACTGCCTGGTTATGAGGTAGAAGGCCAAGAAGACAAAGTGTATCAGTTGAGGAAAGCTCTTTATGGGTTGAAGCAAGCACCGTGTGCATGGTACAATAGGATAGATGCCTACTTATTGGACAATGGTTTTGACAAATGTGACGGTAAACCCACTCTCTACATCAAAGAGAGCGAAGGTAAGATTCTCATTGTCATCTTATATGTAGATGATTTGATTTTTACAGGTATTGATGATTTCCCCATCGCTAATTTCAAACAAGTCTTGAAGAGTGAATTTGAAATGACTCCCTTAGGATTGTTAAGATATTTTTTGGCCATAGAAGTGATGCAAATAGAAAATGGCATTTTTATCTCTCAAGAAAAGTATGTCGCAGACATTTTCGAGAGGTTTAAAATGCAAAACAACAAGTCTAGACCAACTCCAATTGTCATGGGGTTGAAGTTAAGCAAAGAATATTGCAGCAGCAATGTCAATCCGACATTATACAAAAGCATGATAAGCAGTTTTATGTATTTGACTGCCACTAAGCTGGATATAATGTATGTAGTAAGTTTGGTGTCAAGGTTCATGGAGACACCCAAGAAGACACATTGGAAAGTAGCAAAAAGGATTCTAAGGTATGTTAATGGGACAAAACAGTATGGTGTTTTATACATAGCAACAAGTGATTCTAGGCTAGTTGGTTACACTGACAATGATTGGGCAGGAAGTGTCGTTGACTGAAAGAACACATCAAGATATGTTTTTCATTTGGGTTCCGAAGCCATTTCATGGGCCTCCAAGAAGCAGCCAATAGTATCACTGTCAATAGCAGAAGCTAGATATGTCGCAGCAACAACAACAATGTGTCAGGCAATTTGGATGAGAAGGATGTTGAAGGATCTTCGTCATGACCAAGATGGAGCGACAACTATTTTCTACGAGAACACCTCAGAAATTGCATTGTCAAAGAATTCTATCTTTCACAAAAGGACCAAGCATATTGATACTAAATATAATTTTATTAGAGAGTTGATTAACAATGATGAAATTGTGTTGCAGCACTGTAGGTGACATGATCAGTTTGTTGATATATTCACAAAGCCATTGGCATGTGGAATTTTTTTTTTTTTTTTATTTCAAAAGTTGTTTGGGAATTGTCAATGGAGGCAATTGTGATTAAGGGGGGGTGTTGGAAATATTAATCCCAACCACTGTAAACACCCTGACAGCCGTCATACTTGTCAGAAGTATTTTTGCAGGTTGCGTCTTTGTTTGAAGATGGATGGACTGAAGCCAGAACAGAAGTATCGCGCTAACAATTTCGAAACCTAACAAACAATTTAAGGCATTTAATGTATTTTGGTAAATAGATATGAGCAAGCATTCATTCCACAACTATTTCCCACACTCCAAACACCTACACGATTACTGTCCACAGTCAACAACAACAACATATTAATCATTTTGCCATGTCATGTATTAATGCAAAATTGTGTGTTGAGAGAAATATGTATGTAAAAATCATTTTGCAAGAAAGACGGAAAAACAGAGAGCGAGGGTCTCTTTAGAGAAAATGGTGGAGCAAATTTTGGTGGGTGTGTGAAAACAACAGCAGTATTTTACTTTATTCGACGTAAGTGTAAATCACTATAAAACCTTTGTTTTACTCATGTCAATTTATTTTTATGATTTAGAATTCAATCCTAAGTTTTTATTGTGTTGCTCCAAACTTACTTTGTTCTACCTTTGTTCTATTTTTTTTGTCGTGAATGAATAATAGTTTTTTTTTTTAAATCTCTCTATAACTGCGTGAAATCAACTTCGCTAATAGAGTTGTGCGAAATCAGCTTCACGAAGAGTCATACAGCTGCATGAAAATAACTTCGCCCATGTCACTCTACCTCTCCCCCCTCTCCCCGTAATTTTTTTTTCAACATGCTATATGATGAAACTGGAGATGCTAGTTCAAAATTCACAGCTACTCCTATTGAAGCAACAATTCTTACTTTATTTATTCCCATTAGTTTAAGAATTTTAAAATAAAGATTTCTTATTTTAATGTATTAAAATTGGTTTTTATATAATGATATAGAAATATGTTGTGGTTTTTTATTAATGTATTTCTCGCAGGGAATGTGGTGTCTAATGTATAAATAAAAATGTTCAAGTATTTTTTTCTTTTTAAATGTACATATGTCATAACCTTCCATAACAACATTACAAATTAATTTTTTTTTTTTTTTATTACTTTATATAAATACATTTCAATAGTTGGGGGCTTATCATGATAGTCGACTTGATCATTTCGGATGTGATTAATGTACATGGATACGGCATATCCAACCCTGTCAGTTGATTGCCCTTGATCGATTGACCCAGTACTTACCAAACTGTTCAGCGGTAGTTTGTGGCGTTCCATGAGTGACACCTGGCATTCTGAGTCCACGCCAGCGATCAGTGTTACTGAACCCTGAGTTGGTAGCTGGGGACTTTAATGTCTCAGTCCCGCCATGCCGTTTCTCGGGATCCTCACTGTGATCACCGGCCAGGATCGTTTCCAACGATCGGACGGTGGGAGATTGGACTGCCTCGGACGGGGCAATTACTTAGGGTTTCATTTCACGCGGCTCGGGTCATTTGTTCATTGCTCAGCTCTGCGGATGCAGTCTCCGCTCCAGCGCCGCTGCCATACTCAGGAGGCCATCATTATTGCATTTCTGGTTCATCTTCACCGGTGTGATTGGAGGAACTTTAGAGATGGTCTGTTGGCGGCGAAACCCTCCCTGTTCCCTGCCCTTAGCTCCATCTGCAACAGGTAATGCGTTCCTCCTAGCTTATTTACGGCACTAATTCATTCCTTCACTATATTTATGGGCATATTCTAACTGCTGGTTTATCACTGATTTACGCAGGGTAGCAAGTCGACGAGGCCGCGGTTGCGAGGATCAACAGTGTTTCGACCTTCAACCCCTTATCCGGTAAGCACCCTACCACCGTAGGTCTGTACTATTGATTCCACCTGAAAGTTCGACTTATATTGTTTGCTTCTGCCAGGGTTTTGTCGATCTTATGATTGTTTGGCGCTATGGCAGCACCTTGGCAAGATTTCCTCTCTGTTCACTGTTATGATTATTTGGGATTAAAGCCCAGGTTGTCGTTTGGTATAGCTGGTCATAGGGTTTTGACTTCGGTCATGGTCTGTCATATAGCTTGGCTCGTGTCTGTAATTTATGCGAGTAATCAAATAGACAGTTGTAATGAATTCGGTATTTTAAGGCCGAGGTTAATATATTGAGATTATGGGTTTACTTTTATTGTCGAACAGACTTCGCATACTCAGGTCTTTTGTTTTATTTCTTTACTGTTTAGCATATTTACACTTGGTTAGCGCACGGGTCGCTCCTCATGAGCCACCGAGTCTCCTCATGATGTGCACTGGTTATTTACTTCTATTTTAATGAATTATACCGAGGGTTTTGGTTTGCAGTTCTGCTCTTTCTAAGGTTGCTGCCTCTCGGAGGTTAAACGATACATGGGTAATGCGTTGATAGTGAACTTATGCATTTCATGGTTAATGTTTGATTAATTTTCGAATAACAGATTCTTATAATTAAATCTGGTGTGTTTATATATGGAATGAGGAGGAAGCCTGTTACGTCCAGTAACGGCTGCACCTTTAGTGGTTCACCACTCCTCATTATCATTTGGAAACGACTGTTAAATGTTCATATCGAACTCATTATTATATGTTTGTTTTTCTTGTTTGCTGATAAATTTATCCGCCCACGGATGGTTGACCTTCAGTCCTTGAATGGCATTATACCGATGCCATACAACTAGGGGATTCTCACCTGTGTATGCCGTTAACCGGACTCTTCTACAGTTGAGAGTTTCGGCGGTTAATTTCCTAGTTCTTGCATTGTTCATTTATTACCGTATTTCATTTTCTTAAAAATCCCTTATCAATCGATGATTCTTGTGAGGTTTAAATTGCTGCTTATAAGGAAATGTATAAATATGTTCACAGGCTATCGTATCGTTCTTCTATGGCTGCTACATTCCGAATGTAGAAGATTTCATTCTGAACATATTTGTTTTAATTGTTTGCGGTTCCGATTCTTGTATAATTGTGGCCAATGTATAATTCTATGTCTATGCAATTCTCTGTAGGAATACATATTTATTTCAAGTGCTACTAAGTAGCATAGGTTTCAATATGAATACCCTAATTTCATATCTGGTACAGGTAGTTCGACCATGCTATTCTATTTCGACACTTAAATAGCTACTGTTCTTTACTTTTCCCATTTTAACTAGTCGAAAACATAAGATACAGGATATTATTCAATTTCTCACTCTGTTTTCTCTTTCTCACTTTATACATCATATGTATCTAACAGAGGTATTAATCATTACCGGTACTAATACTGTTAGTGCACAGGTTCTGATTTACAGCCCATAAGCCTTACTTTCAGCTACTATAATCAGATTTTATAACTACAGAATAATAACTAGTCTCCCAGAATTAATAAAATTACAGATACTTACCTGCGTATCCTGGTCCTTTATATTCTGCACTTCTACAGTACATAGAAAGTGGTTGAATGCTTGATGTCCTCCCAGCCACGAGACCAGTCTCCCGAACTGAGTCTCTCCCCCAAGCTATCTTGCCGGCCACAACCTCAGCAATAAGACACAAATGTGCCTGTGCTATCTGGTCCTCACCAGATGTAGCACATTCTTCCTCTGCTCTAGTGCCTCTTCCTTCTTTTCCCGTTTGTTCATCAACAACCCGGGTCTTTTCTTCTTTCCCCTTTTCTATGGGAAAGAAAGAACAGTTAGGGTTTCCCCTAATATGCTGGCAACTGTTTTTCCTTTATCGTTAAGCAGGAAGGGTAAATAACTTTCACATAAAGTTACTGTGTGCACATATATCATGCAATTCATATTATCTCATTTGCACAAATAATATTTTCATCATTTCAAGAAAATAATAATTTCTTGTTATTTTTATTAACCACAAGGTAAATAACAATTTATTCATGTAAAAATGTCTGGTCATTACATCTCCTCCCCTTGAGATTGGACACCATCTCGATGTCTCACAGTTCCGAACAGGTCGGGATAGGTCCTTTTCATCAATTCCTCATCTTCCCAAGTGGCCTCGTCAGGTCCAAAATGTCGCCACTGCACCTTAACTTGGGTAATAACTCGTTTCCGCAGCTGCACTTCTCTCTGGTCGAGAATGCTTAGCGGTTCGACCAGAACCTCTCCTTCCGGTTCGACCTGCAACACACAATTCCTTGAATTAGTTTTCTTTCCATATATAAATTCTTACTGAAATTATCATAACAATCACCCACCTGAATCTCTTGCCACCGAATCACATGCTTAGGGTCATACACATATTTCTTTAGAACAGAAACATGAAACACGTTATGGACTCGGATGTGACTGGGCAGGGCCAATTGGTAAGCTACTGGTCCGACCCTTGCTAAAATTTCAAAGGGTCCACAATATCGGGGTGCCAAATTAGCACAACCACTCCACTGTAAGGTACTTCTTTTGGCCTGAATTCGAATGTACACATGGTCCCCAACCTGAAACTCTTTAAACCTTCTCTTTCGATCAGCAAATTTTTTTTGTCTATCTTGGGTAGCTTTCAAATTAACCCGTACCCTTTTTACCAAATCTTCCATCTCCTTCAGCATTTCAGGACCTAGACTCAACTTATCTTCCGGTCCTCCCCAACTAGTGGGTGTACGACACTTCCGACCGTACAAAACTTCAAATGGGCTCATTTGTGTCGAGGTATGGTAACCATTGTTGTACGTGAATTCTACCAGATGTAGGTAGTCTTCCCACTTAGTGGGTTGTTGCATGACATAAGCCCTTAACATATCCTCCACCATCTGATTCATTCGTTCCGTTTGCCCATCTGTCTGTGGATGGTATGCTGTGCTGAAATTGAGTTGAGTTCCTAATTCCGCAAACAGTGTTTTCCAGAATGCTGAGGTGAATTTCACATCACGATCGGAAACTATTGTTTTCGGTAGTCCATGTAATCTGAATACATTCTGCATAAAAATGTGGGCGATCTGCGCAGCTCTATAAGTAGATTGCACCGGTATAAAGTGTGCGGCCTTACTTAATTTATCCACCACCACGAAAATGGAGTCATTATTCCTTTTTGTTCTGGGTAATCCTGTAATAAAGTCCATGGAGATGATTTCCCATTTCCATTCTGGAACTGGCAGTGGTTGTAGCAATCCTGCCGGATGCTGATGTTCAGCTTTGATCTGTTGGCATTCTAAGCACCTTGCCAGGTATTCAACAATGCTTGTCTTCATTCCAGGCCAGAAATATTCTTTCCGGATTGCTGTTATCATCTTTTGATAGCCCGGATGACCTGCGTAATGGCTGATATGAAATTCGTCCATAATCAGATTTCTAATTCTGTTTTGGTTAGGCACATACAATCTTTTCTTGAAGTAAATCCTTCCAGCATCATCTAATTCATATTCTTGTTGGCTGTCCTTTTTAGCAGATTGTTGTATCTGTAATTTCAATTGCTGATATTCAGTATCTTGATCTGCAATTTCTTTTATCATTTCCATGAAGGGACTCTCCCATCCACTGAAGGAAACTTCATACAAATTATGTATTTTCTGGCTCAAGGCATCTGCTACCTTATTTTCCTTTCCTTGCAAATGCTTTATGTCAAAGTCAAAGCCACTTAGAAAGTCCACCCACCTCGCTTGCCTAGCATTTAAGGTAGGTTGGCTGAAATAATTAGTCAAACTGTGATGGTCGGTGTGCAGTAAAAATTTCCGGCCCATGAGATAATGCCGCCACATCTTCAGGGCATGAATAACGGCAGCCAACTCTAAGTCATAAGCAGAATATTTCTGCTCATGTTCTTTTAGTTTTCGAGACTCGTAGGCAATTACTCTGCCTTCTTGCATCAAGACCCCTCCCAAACCTTCTTTGCTAGCATCTGTACATACTACATAATCCTTGTTGGGATCTGCTATACTCAGAATAGGTGCTGTGGTGAGCAGGTGTTTCAGCTGCTCGAAACTTTTCTAGCAATTTGGGGTCCAATGAAACAGTTTTCCTTTCTTCTGCAGGGACGTAATGGGAAATGCTACCTTAGAGAAACCTTCCACGAATCTCCTGTAATATCCAGCTAACCCCATGAAAGATCGAACATCTGCTACATCTTTTGGAACCGGCCATTCCATTATCGCTTTTATCTTTTCCGGATCTACTGCAATTCCATCTTTTGTGATTACGTGACCCAAATACTGAATTTCTGCTTTGAAGAAGTCACATTTACTAAACTTAGCGTACAGCTGATGTTCTCGAAGGGTCTGCAACACTATTCGGAGGTGTTCGTGATGTTCTTCGATAGTGCGTGAGTAAATTAAGATATCATCAATAAATATCAGCACGAATTGGTCCAGATAAGGATGGAAAATACCATTCATTAGGCACATGAAGGTAGTCGGGGCGTTGGTAAGCCCAAACGGCAAAACCACAAATTCATAGTGCCCATACCTTGTCCTAAAAGCTGTTTTTGCGATGTCCTCATCCTTAATTCTGATCTGGTGATAACCTGATCGTAAATCGATCTTTGAGAACACGGTTGCGCCTTTTACTTGATCGAACAATTCGTCGATCCGGGGAAGAGGACACTTGTTTTTAATAGTCAACTTATTCAATTGTCTATAATCAATGCACATCCGGAGGGTGCCGTCCTTCTTCCTAACAAATAATACCGGCGCCCCCCATGGAGACACACTGGGACGGATGTAATTCTTGTCCAGTAATTCTTGCAACTGCATTTTTAATTCTGTCAACTCAGGCACGCTCATTCTGTAGGGTGCTCGTGATACTGGTGCAGCCCCTGGTACCAACTCTATAGTAAAATCTATATTTCTTTGCGGTGGAAGTCCTGGAATTTCTTCCGGAAACACATCCGTAAATTCTTGTATTACAGGAATATTGTTCAAAGATGCAGATTTATCCTTGGAGTTGACATAACCCACTTGAATGGCATACACTTGACAACCTTTCCGTACACATTTTACCAACTGATTTGCAGTTATCGGTCGAACCTGCACTGGTCGCCTGATTCCCTGCATTTCCTTACTGTTTCCTTGTTGATCTCTGTAATAAATAACTTTGGTTTTGCAATCAACTAAAGACCAGTGCTTTTCCAACCAGTCCATACCGATTAGAATGTCATAGGAACCCAAAGGGAGTATGTTCAGGTCAGCTGTTATTGGCTGGTCTGCTATGGTAAATGAGCAGTCGTTGATCTTGGCGGTTACCCGCCGCTTAGCCCCAGTAGCTAATTATACTAGCCATGGGTTTTTAAATTTAGCAGATTGCAGATTACAACGTTCCACTACTTTCGGGTTCACATAACTTAATGTGGCCCCGGGATCAATCAAAACAGATATGGTAAGGTTTGAAATTTTACCTTCGAACTCGACCATGGTTGGTTGATATTTCGCCTGTCGATCCTCCAAGGCCGCATTGATTCTGGGTACGCTTCGACCCACTTCGCCAACAGTTGAGGCTTCATGAATTTGAGACAACTGTTCAGTCCCCTTCCGTTGTGGGCAATTTTTGATGTAGTGAGGTCCCCCGCAACCCAAGCACTGTACAGGGGGTCTTGCTGTCCCCTCATTGTCCAATCTGATTTGCTGCTCACTGACCTTGGATTCATTTGCGGATCTGAACTTAGGTGTAGTTCTGGCTGTAAATCTGCTGTTGGTTCCTTTGCCAGCTCCTTTATTTCCATTATTGCGTATCCCTTTGTTATTTCCAACTGTCTTAAAATTCTTCTTCTCATTCCACTTCCTGCTAGCAGTTTCCCCTTTCTGTTTACTTTGCTGATAGCAAATTCTAGCTTTGCGGATTACTTCATCCATCGATTTTGGATTATCAAATTCAATCCTTTCTCGCATGTACGGGGGTAAACTACTAACAAATCGCTGCACTTTCACTTTTTCCTCTCTTATATACGGTACATAATGAAGTAAGGAAGTAAAACGGGTGATGAATTCATCCATGGTCTGCTGTCCCAATCGCAGATCATGAAATTCTCTGGCTTTTTCATCATAAAAGCGTTCTGTGAGATATCTCTCCTTGAAGAACCTTTGGAAATTATCCCATGTTATGTTTTGCTCTGTAAACCCTTTCACGATCTTCACTTCTTCCCACCATAAGGTGGCCTTTCCTTGTAATTGAAAAATAGCTAGTCGTGCTTTAAGATTATGATCATACTCCTAAAGCTGAAAATACTTATTCATATTGATTAACCATGCTTCAGTGGCTTCTTCTTGCTCTCCGTCAAAATGCGGTGGCTTAATCTTACGGAATTCTCCTTGCAGTTCTACCCTTTGTCTTTTCGAGGTTTGCTGTTCTAATACATTGTCAGAACGTTCTTCCTACTCCTCTGATCCTTCAGGGGGTATGTGATGGTTCTACTCTTCCGACATCCTTTGCTGTTCCGCACTCGGATTAACTGGTAATTGATTTTGCCTGTCGGACAAACTTTTTAAAATTCTTTCTTGTTCCATTGCTAATCGGGCATTATCTTCTCGCAATCTAGCCATCTCATTCTTCAGCTCCTGCACAGTTTCCAGAATTGCTTGATTTGTGACTCTGGCTTCCTCGCCAAGTTGTACCCACAATTCCGGGTTATTTCCTGCACCGGTTGCGCCCTGTCCCATTACAGGTCGTCGCGGTGTATGCTCTGCTCTTCTCATATCTGTTATTCTCAGAATCTGATCCTGCATAAGAAAACATTCGCAAGTAATAAAGAAAAATGATTATTTGTCAATTCATTTTCACATGCTCATTCATCCTTGTCTTACCCAAAGGTCACAGTACTGTATCTGGGCTCTGATACCATATGTCATAACCTTCCATAATAACATTACAAATTAATTTTTTTTTTTTTTTTATTACTTTATATAAATACATTTCAATAGTTGGGGGCTTATCATGATAGTCGACTTGATCATTTCGGATGTGATTAATGTACATGGATACGGCATATCCAACCCTGTCAGTTGATTGCCCTTGATCGATTGACCCGGTACTTACCAAACTATTCGGCGGTAGTTTGTGGTGTTCCATGAGTGACACCTAGCATTTTGAGTCCACGCCAGCGATCAGTGTTACTGAACCCTGAGTTGGTAGCTGGGGACTTTAATGTCTCAGTCCCGCCATGCCGTTTCTCGGGATCCTCACTGTGATCACCGGCCAGGATCGTTTCCAACGATCGGACGGTGGGAGATTGGACTGCCTTGGACGGGGCAATTACTTAGGGTTTCATTTCACGCGGCTCGGGTCATTTGTTCATTGCTCAGCTTTGCGGATGCAGTCTCCGCTCCAGCGCCGCTGCCATACTCGGGAGGCCATCATTATTGCATTTCTGGTTCATCTTCACCGGTGTGATTGGAGGAACTTTAGAGATGGTCTGTTGGCGGCGAAACCCTCCCTGTTCCCTGCCCTTAGCTCCATCTGCAACAGGTAATGCGTTCCTCCTAGCTTATTTATAGCACTAATTCATTCCTTCACTATATTTATGGGCATATTCTAACTGCTGGTTTATCACTGATTTACGCAGGGTAGCAAGTCGACGAGGCCGCGGTTGCGAGGATCAACAGTGTTTCGACCTTCAACCCCTTATCCGGTAAGCACCCTACCACCGTAGGTCTGTACTATTGATTCCACCTGGAAGTTCGACTTATATTGTTTTCTTCTGCCAGGGTTTTGTCGATCTTATGATTGTTTGGCACTATGGCCGCACCTCGGCAAGATTTCCTCTCTGTTCACTGTTATGATTATTTGGGATTAAAGCCCAGGTTGCCGTTTGGTATAGCTGGTCATAGGGTTTTGACTTCGGTCATGGTCTGTCATATAGCTCGGCTCGTGTCTGTAATTTATGCGAGTACTCAAATAGACAGTTGTAATGAATTCGGTATTTTAAGGCTGAGGTTAATATATTGAGATTATGGGTTTACTTTTATTGTCGAACAGACTTCGCATACTCAGGTCTTTTGTTTTATTTCTTTACTGTTTAGCATATTTACACTTGGTTAGCGCACGGGTCGTTCCTCATGAGCCACCGAGTCTCCTCATGATGTGCACTGGTTATTTACTTCTATTTTAATGAATTATACCGAGGGTTTTGGTTTGCAGTTCTGCTCTTTCTGAGGTTGCCGCCTCTCGGAGGTTAAACGATACATGGGTAATGCGTTGATAGTGAACTTATGCATTTCATGGTTAATGTTTGATTAATTTTCGAATAACAGATTCTTATAATTAAATCTGGTGTGTTTATATATGGAATGAGGAGGAAGCCTGTTACGTCCAGTAACGGCTACACCTTTAGTGGTTCACCACTCCTCATTATCATTTGGAAACGACTGTTAAATGTTCATATCGAACTCATTATTATATGTTTGTTTTTCTTGTTTGCTGATAAATTTATCCGCCCGCGGATGGTTGACCTTCAGTCCTTGAATGGCATTATACCGACGCCATACAACCAGGGGATTCTCACCTGTGTATGCCGTTAACCGGACTCTTCTACAGTTGAGAGTTTCGGCGGTTAATTTCCTAGTTCTTGCATTGTTCATTTATTACCGTATTTCATTTTCTTAAAAATCCCTTATCAATCGATGATTCTTGTGAGGTTTAAATTGCTGCTTATAAGGAAATGTATAAATATGTTCACAGGCTATCGTATCGTTCTTCTATGGCTGCTACATTCCGAATGTAGAAGATTTCATTATGAACATATGTGTTTTAATTGTTTGCGGTTCCGATTCTTGTATAATTGTGGCCAATGTATAATTCTATGTTTATGCAATTCTCTGTAGGAATACATATTTATTTCAAGTGCTACTAAGTAGCGTAGGTTTCAATATGAATACCCTAATTTCATATCTGGTACAGGTAGTTCGACTATGCTATTCTATTTCGACACTTAAATAGCTACTGTTCTTTACTTTTCCCATTTTAACTAGTCGAAAACATAAGATACAGGATATTATTCAATTTCTCACTCTGTTTTCTCTTTCTCACTTTATACATCATATGTATCTAACAGAGGTATTAATCATTACCGATACTAATACCGTTAGTGCACAGGTTCTGATTTACAGCCCATAAGCCTTACTTTCAGCTACTATAATCAGATTTTATAACTGCAGAATAATAACTAGTCTCCCAGAATTAATAAAATTACAGATACTTACCTGCGTATCCTGGTCCTTTATATTCTGCACTTCTACAGTACGTAGAAAGTGGTTGAATGCTTGATGTCCTCCCAGCCACGAGACCAGTCTCCCGAACTGAGTCTCTCCCCCAAGCTATCTTGCCGGCCACAGCCTCAGCAATAAGACACAAATGTGCCTGTGCTATCTGGTCCTCACCAGACGTAGCACATTCTTCCTCTGCTCTAGTGCCTCTTCCTTCTTTTCCCGTTTGTTCATCAACAACCCGGGTCTTTTCTTCTTTCCCCTTTTCTATGGGAAAGAAAGAACAGTTAGGGTTTCCCCTAATATGTTGGCAACTGTTTTTTCCTTTATAGTTAAGCAGGAAGGGTAAATAACTTTCACATAAAGTTACTGTGTGCACATATATCATGCAATTCATATTATCTCATTTGCACAAATAATATTTTCATCATTTCAAGAAAATAATAATTTCTTGTTATTTTTATTAACCACAAGGTAAACAACAATTTATTCATGTAAAAATGTCTGGTCATTACAACATATCACTCGACGAATTGTGCAAATATATTATATCCATATATTTTTTGTTTCAACTTATGCATGTAACATGGTAACATTGTATTGGTAACAACAAATAACTTAGATAATGAGAGTTAATTCATGGACAATGAAGTCGTGTGTTAGAAAATAAATTTAGGGGGCAGAGGAGCTCAGAAATTAGTTGCGGTAAAGTTAAATGTAGTTGAAGAAAGGTAAATCTTAGGTTGTGGTGAGGATATCGCAACCACAAGGATTTATTTAAAACAGATTTCACTCACAACAATAAAAGAAATTTTGGAAATTTATTTGTGAAGAATTAATGCCATAACGCAATTAACCACACTTTATATTATATGTTAAAACATAAAGAAATACATTCGTGTGATAAATGGAGGCTATAGCTCCAAGTGAAAAACACAACAAACTTACTGTGATTTAAGCATTACTGGGTTGTGGAGTAAACTTCTGTAAAACTCCGTAACACTGGTTTTCACGCACCCACCAATATTTCCTCCATGATTTTCTCCTCACTACAAACTTACTGTGATTTAAGCATTACTGGGTTGTGGAGTAAACTTCTGTAAAACTCCGTAACACTGGTTTTCACGCGCCCACCAATATTTCCTCCATGATTTTCTCCTCACTACCTCACAGACTCTCGCTCTCTAACTTTCCCAACATGTCCAACATTAAAAATGACTTTTACTTGCATATTTATCTTAACATACAAATTGACACTAATTACATAAGAGAAAAAAATATTTAATACCCAACATGGGCAATTTTACATAGTAAATGATTTTCTAAACTTGCAGGTGTTGTGGAGTGTGGGCAACAGTCGCGGAATGAATGTTTTCCCATATATATTTATTAAACTTCATGAAATTATTTAACCTCTGTGATGTGTTGCGAAATGGTCCACTCTGAACTTCTGTTCTAACCCTTGTCCTTCTGTCTGTAAACAAGATCGCAGTCGTGCAGTGGTTTACTGGGCAAGCATGCTAGTTGTTAGTGTGTTTAAGGCAGTGGTTGGAATTAATATTTCCAACACTCCCCCTTAATAACAAGTGTCGCCACTGACAATTCCCAAACAATCTCCAAGATAAAAAAAAACTTTCACGTGCCAATGGCTTTGTGAAAATATCAGCAAATTGTTCCTGTGACCTGCACTGTTGCAACATAATTTCATCATTGTTAATCAACTCTCTAATAAAATGATATTTAGCATAAATATGCTTAGTCCTATTGTGAAAAACAGAATTATTTGATAATGCAATTGTTGAGGTGTTGTTGCAGGAAATAGTTGTCGCTCCCTCTTGGTTGTAGCAAAGATCCCTCAACATCCTTCTCATCAAAACTGTCTGACACGATGCTGTTGTTGCGATGACATATTCAACTTCTGCTGTTGACAGTTATACTATTGGCTTCTTCTGGGAGGACCATGAAACGACTCCAGAACCCAAATGAAAAACATAATTTGAAGTGCTCTTTCTATCATTGACACTTCCTGCCCAATCACTTTCAGTGTAACCAACCAGCCTAAAATCATCTGTTACAGTGTACAAAATGCCATAATGCTTTGTTCCATTGACATACCTTAGAATCATTTTTGTTGCTTTCCAATGCATCTCCTTCGGTGTCTCCATTAACCTTGATACCAAACTCACTCGATACATTATATCCAGCCTTGTGGCAGTCAGATACATCAAGCTGCCTATCATGCTTTTGTATAATGTCAGATTGACATTGCTACTGCAATCTTCTTTTCTCAACTTCAACCCCATGATAGTTGGAGTTGGTGCAAGCTTGTTGTTCTTCATATTAAACCTCTCCAAAATGTCTGCTACAGACTTTGCTTGAGAAATAAAATTTTCATTTTCTGTTTGCTTCACTTCTATGCTCAAAAAATATCTTAACAACCCCAAGTCAGTCATTTCAAATTCATTCTTCATGACTTGTTTGAAATCAGCAATGAGAAAATCATCACTCTCTATAAAAATTAAATCATATACATATAACACAACAATGAGAATCTTACCATCCTTCTTGTTGATGTAGAGAGTAGGCTCACTATCACATTTGTTGAAACCATTGTCCAACGAGTAAGCATCTACCCTATTGTACCATGCACGCAGTGCTTGCTTCAGCCCATAAAGAGTTTTCCTCAACCGATACACTTTTTGTTCTTTTGCTTCTACATCATAACCATGTGGTTAAGCAACATACACTTCCTCTTTCAACACTCCATTCAAGAATGCTGACTTCATGTCCATTTGATACACTTTCCATTTATGTTGCGCGGCAATCACAACAACTGTACGCACCGTCTCCATCCTCGTGACTAGTGTGAATGTCTCCTCATAATCTCTTCCATGTTTCTGCTCGTATCCTCTGACAACTAGCCTTATTTTGTGCCTTTCAATCTTACCGTCGACATTGCTCTTGGTCTTATAGACCCACTTCGCTCCAATGACTTGTTTTCCTTGCTGCAAGTCCACTAATTACCATGTGTCGTTCCTTTCTATTGCTTCTATTTCTTCCTGCATTGCCGCAACCCATTTTTCTTCTTTGACTACATCTTCAAAGTGGATTGGGTGATCTACATGACAAAACAAAGCAAATAATGAATTCAGACCAACGCTGCTATCAACCTCATCTTGCTCATAAGTTTCATTTAGGTTTTTGAATTATGGCCTTCTTGTGCTTGGTAAAGATGGGCTTGACATGTCACTTGGTGTTGCTCTTTGTGGCGTGCTTGGAGAAGCACTTGCTTGATTGCGTGACGTTGTCCTATTATTTGTTGATGGTGTTCCTTGTTGCGTGCTTTGTTGCACTTGAAAAGAGTAGAGGGAGTCATTGTTGAGGAATTGTTTTCTACTATCAATTCCTCTTTGTCCTCATGTGGTATATATGCTTTGACATTCACTGTCTTCTCTAAACTTCCATCCCATGCTTCCTCTTCTATGAACTGCACATCTTTGTTGATTATGACTTTCTTGGTTGATGGATTGTAGAGCTTGTATGCCTTGGATTCATCACTGTATCCAACAAATATACAATTCTCCCCCTTGTTGTCCAACTTCTTCCTCAACTCATCCGGGACATGTGCATAAGCCACACATCCAAAAACTCTCATGTGAGTGATGCTATGCTTTCTTCCACTCCATGCCTCTTTAGTAACTACATTCTGGACGCTTTTGGTTGGACATCTATTCAAGATATATGCTGCACAAGTGACATCTTTAGCCCAATAATCATATGGAAAATGCTTTGCCTTCAACATACTCCTTGCCATTTCCATAATGGTCCTATTATTCCTTTCCACCACACCATTTTGCTGAGGTGTATATCTTGTTGTAAATTTCTTGTGAATTCCATGTTCCATGCAAAATCGAAGGAAATCATTTGAGATGTATTCACAACCTTTGTTAGTCCTGAGGACTTTGATGTAGTGTCTGCTTTTCTTTTCAACAAGAACCTTGTATTGGCGAAAACGCTCAAACACTTCACTTTTCTATTTTAGCAAATAGACCCATGTCTTCCTTGTGTAGTTATATATGAATGCCAATACATAGTGGTTGCCACCAACTGATGGTGTTTGCATTGGTCCACATAAATCTGAGTGGACAATCTCGAAGGGTGCCTTTGCCCTTACTAACTTTCCTGTTGGAAATATCTTTCTATGTTGCCTACCCAAGATGCATCCAACACATAAGCTATCCGATTTTTCTATGAGTGGCAATCCCTTCACCATGCCTTTCCTATGCAGCAATTTCAAACCTCAAAAGTTGAGATGTCCAAATCTCAAATGCCATAAGCAGTTTTCATCGTTGACCTCTGTTTGATACTTCACTTGTGTGACAACTACCTCTTTTCTTCCATCCTCTTGTGAGTTCATTGATAGTTGTGCTTGTGCACCTTCTTTCAAATTTGATCTTACCTTTAGGGTAAGCATTTTATTTTTTGCCATCTGAACTTTTGTAATCTGTTGTCTGCTTGGAGGCCTATCCAAAATTGTGCATATATCATTCTTGAAAAATACATTGTAGCCCTTTTGCATGAGTTGTTCAATGTTTATGAGGTTATGCTTCAGACTGGGGACAAAGTAAACATCTAAGATGTACTTCTTCTCCCCATTCTTTTTAGGATATTAACTCTTCATTTTGCCATGACAAAGACTTTGCTATCTAGATTGGAAAGCATTTCTATGTTCCCTGACATGTGGTTGGTACACCCTAAATCTAGACACCATATATCACTTCTACATTACAAGCTAAAAACATGTTATCATCGTTTTGATTTTCTTTTGTGAAATTTACCCTTGGTTCCTTACTAATGTCATAATGCTTCTTTCTACATTCATTTGAATATGACCATACTTCTTGTAGTAATGACATTGAACTTGAGATTTATCATACCTCTTACCTTGTGCTTGATTTTGGCTTGGGTGTTGACTTGGATTTTGATTGTTGCCTCTTCCACTTGAGTTTGAAGAGCTACTTTTTCCACCTCTATGTGGGCTTCTTCCTCTTCCTCTAACATATGATATTCCTCTGCCTCGACCTTGAACAAAGGAAATGTGTGTCTTGAAGGCATGCTCCAATGAGGAGCTTGTTGCTCTATTCAGTGTATGTTCATGAGAAATCAATGATGCATGAAGCTCATCCTGAGAACTATGAGAGATCCTTTGTCTCTTTTATGGCCACAACAATGTTCATGAGAAATCAATGATGCATGAAGCTCATCCTAAGAACTATGACAGATCCTTTGTCTCTTTTATGGCCACAACAGTGGCATCAAACCTTGCTGGCATACTTCTAAAAACTTTCTCGACTATTCTTCTTTCTTCAAGTGTCTCACCATGAGACACGATTTGAGTAACCAACCCAATTACATGTGTAAAAAACAAGTCTACATTCTCAGACGCTTGCATACAAAGTGTTTCAAAATCTCTCCTTAGCATTTGTAGCTTTGTCGTCTTGATTTTTGCCATGTCTTGGTAGGCTGTTTGGAGGGTGTCCCATGTTTGTTTGGACTTCGTTGCTGCTGCAATCCTTGGGAAAATACTTTCATGAACTGCTTGAAAAATATAGAACAGGGCTTTTGAATCCTTCTTCTTGTTGTCCCTCAACAAATCTACTTCTACTTGAGACAAGGCATTGTATGCTGCTACATCTGCTGGTTCTTAGAAACCACACTCCACCAAATCCCAAATGTTTTGAGATGAAAATGGGGCCTTCATTGTAATAGTCCAATAATCATAATTTTTTCCATTAAACTGAGGTATTTGAGGATTAGTCAAGCTTGTGCTTGATGTTCCCATTTTTTAGCGTAAAAAAACATTTCTACGTGCTGGTAAATTGTCAAAAAAATCTGCCCTCAAATCAATTTTCAATTGCTAATAAAAAGCACTTGTTTTTATACTAACAAATTTTAACCTCTTCCATACCATGTTAGAAAATAAATTTAATCAATTTTCAATTGCTAGTAAAAAGCACTTGCTTTTATACTAACAAATTTTAACCTCTTCGA
>APFE030056972.1:0-13213 GCA_000404065.3 Pinus taeda
TTAAAAATATTTATAAGTAGTAGATTTATTTGATCTCTCTCCATGCCAGGTAGATCCAAAGTTAAGATGGATTTAAACCTGTTATTTTATAACTAGTACAACCACATTAAAAATATTAATGTGGTTGATATAGGGAAAGGCTCCATAAATATAACAAAAGAACTATTGCAACACAAAGAAGTCTTACCAATGCACACATTTACTTGATTAACCATGTATGAAAAGGTTATCAGTCAACTTTAACTTGAGAAAAAAAGAAGAATTACACATCTTATTATAAAATGGACCATTTTGCTGAACAATGGAGGCTCAATGAGTTGAGAAGGCATTGCTCTGCTAGGGTTTCTCATCTACTTTGACGGCGCAAGCGTCTCGGATCCCTGTCGGAGTGCTTCAGCTCCCTTCTAGATTACCTTCTCCCACACACCTTTGATCTACCACATCTAACTAACTAGGTAGCCGCATGTCGGGCCCTCTGGGGTGAGGGGGATCAACCCCCTCCTTCAAAGCCATATTGACGGGCTCCAATCGCCCTTCCCACAATCCGTCCTCTTCAAGGCCGCAAAAAGGATACACATCAAAGACATCAACTCTACGAGCGCAATGGCAAGCTCGAATTCGAGGTCAATGCTCGCCCAAAGCCGTTAAAAACCTTAGGGTGGTAATACCTAGCCATTGACTGGAGCAGTCCTGACATGTTATGCATGACCATGCGATCATTTGCAAATTCATGGGCATTTGGCCCTAGGAATCAAGCATTCTAGGATGGATCCAGCTAAAATGGCAGCCGAGAGCACCATTTGACCTATGACTCCAAGCAAAGGGGTTCTTCACTACGATTTCGAAGATCTGGAGGATCACAAATGCATCTTGAATAATGGGTTGTACTATATGAATAGTGCAGGCCTCTTCATGAGACACTGGGAACCATGTTATAATTCAGAAAAGGAACAGTTCCTTGCAACCCCTATCTGGGTTCGATTATACTCCCTGCTAGAAGACTTATGGGAAATGGATATTCTGGAATCAATTGGTAACTCCATTGGAGATTTTGTGCAAGTCTCTAAGATTACTGAACGTTGCAGGTTCTCCTCTTATGCCAAGATTTGCATTTATATGAATATATCCCAACCTCTCCCTGAGTTAGTGGAGATTGAGTACTAGGATGAGGTTTGGTTGCAGTCATTAGATTATGAACGTGACCCCTTTAAATTCAAGCTCTGCCATGAGTATGGACATTTGTTCCGTGATTGTCCTTAATGGGCCAATGTTGCCCCAATGAATCCTTCCTCAGATGGGTTTCAAGAAGTATCAAGGCGACGCCCTCCATCCAGCAAAGGAATCCCTTCCCAAGCCCCTCTTGGCCCTCCTCCACCGCCACCCAGGACCTCCCCGACAACTACCAGCCACCCTGACACTAACCACTTTGCCCTCCTGGCGAAGGCAAGTGAAACTGAGAAACAAGTCGGGCCTAAGGCAACACTGGAAACTCAAACAACTATGGAAGTGGAGACCAACATAGAAAACCCTAAAAACAAACAAGCCAGCAAACGCAAGGCTCTAGAAAAACAAACGACGGGAAAATAAATTCAACAAGTCCTCGCATAAGTAAGGCAAGTGTTGGAACAAGATTTCAAATTGGAGCAAATTATCTCGGATGAAAGGGTAATGGTGCCCTATCCACGGAGTTGGACTATGGATGGCTCAGAGGAAATACCTAAGGATCAGTTGGCACAATTTCATAAGATATACAAAGATTGGGAACAATGACATGCCCCACCTAATCCAACCCCCTAGATGGCACTGACCATACGGGAAGGTGATCCGCTCAAGAGAAGGTCAGAAACTAGTTCGAGCACCAAGAAAAAGTACAGGAGACCCACCAAAGAAGTGATTTGCGAGGCAGGGGTGATCCTAGTTAACTCAAGACAGGCTAATCTCTTGACAAAGTACTATCAACACTCCATCTCATCCCCCCCTCAATGTAGTTAGTATCGTGGAACATAAGGGGACTCAACTCCAAGTGGAAGTTGAGGTACCTAAAGGATAGGATCTAGAAAGAGAAGTAGGATATTGTAGTACTATAGGAAATTAAAGTAACAATGGAAAAGATCAAAGACATCACTAGCAGAAGTTAGCCGATAGCGGAGTGCATGGCTCTGGAAGCAAGGGGTTGTGCGGGGGTGATGGGAATCCTTTGGGATCCCAAATTCGTCTTCTTCCAAAGCTAGATCACCTCTCCAAACTCCCTCTCTGGTCAGTTCACGTGCATCGGATCCGCAGAGAAAGTATGGCTCACGGGAATGTATGGCCCTACACTACCACGAGCCAAGAATGGGTTCTTAAGGAATCTCATATATTTAAAAAGCATAATAGAAAGCTCAAGCTGGTTCATGGTAGAGGAATTTATTATGATCAAGGAACTAAGCGAGAAAAATGGAGGCATCAGACTGGACCCAATATCTATGGCCTTCCAAGAGACCATCCAAGCCTTGGAAGTTGAATATATTGAGTTTGGGAATGGCTCTGTCATATGGAATAATAGATAACGCGTGAAACACCAGATATCATCTTAGTTGGAGTTCTTTCTCATCTTTGATAACATCCTTGAGTAGGATCTTTTCTTACAAGCCACGATCCTTCCTTGCCTTGGCTTGAATCATTGGTTGATAAGCCTTGAAATTGACCTAAGGATGGCTCCTTGGAATTGCCCACTTCGTTTCAAATCCTTCTAGTTGGAGAAGTTGGACTTCATCACCAAACTGGAAGCATGGTGGAAATAAATAAGCATAACAAGACACAACTCTATGGAAACCTTTCAACTTAAGCCGAAGGAGTTAAAAAGGAAAATCAAAGAATGGAACAAGTTAAATTTTGGGGGCATCCACTAAGATAAGTGCAAACTTGAAGATGAAATGAAGGTAATACAACAAAGAATTACCTTGGAAGGGAGAACATAGGAACTAATAGAACATAAGGGGGGAGTCCTAATTGAATTAGAACAATTTCGGAAACAAGAAGAAATCTCGTGGAGGAAAAAATCAAGAATCGAATGGCTCAAAGAGGGGGAGCGCAACACAAAATTCTTTCATAGGACCATGTTAAAACACAGGAAGGTAAACCAGATCTTTTCTCTGACTGGATCAAATGGCAACCTCCTCGTGCAACATGACGAGATCACAAAAGAACTGATCGGGCATTTCCAATCCCTGTTTTGGGAATCATAAGTGGATAGAAGTGAATTTGTCTCCAAAAATTGTCAATGTATTCCTAAAATAGTTTTGGAAGACCAGAATAATGCGATCATGAGGAAGATCACGTATGAAGAAGTAGATGATGTAGTTAGAACACTCCCTGTGAACAAAGCTCCACATCTGATGGTTTCACCGCGGAGTTTTACAAAGCAGGGTGGCATTTCTTGGGACTGAATGCTACTTTCCTTACACTCATTCCAAAGAAGGGCACGATTGTAGACTCGGGTGGATTTCGCCCCATCGCCCTTTACAATGTGGTTTATAAGATTATCTCCAGTGTTATTGTCTAGTGGCTAAAGCCCCTTCCGAAAGAAATAATCAAACTTTATAAATCTGGTTTTGTGGAAGGACGAAATATCCTAGACGGCATCTTGGTGGCTCATGACCTAGTTCATTATCTTTCCTCCTCCAAAACCTCAGGTATGTTAATAAATATGGATCTTTCTAAATCATATGATTGTTTGAATTGGGATTATCCCATATCAATTTTGGAAGCCTTTGGGTTTTCCCCAAACTGGATAAGTTGGATCCAATCCCTGATTGTTACCCACTTCTACTCCATTCTAGTGAATGGGGCACCCTCTTGTTCCATGGCTCGTGTGGATTAAGATAGGGGGACCGTATTTCCCCATTCCTCTTCATTATTTCTACTAAAAGATCAAGTATACTCATAAAGGATGTGATGGCCTCATGATCCATTTAGGGTCTCAAGCTCTCCCATGATGTCCCTCCAATCACCCATCAATAGTTCATGGATGACAATATGCTATTTGGTAAGACAACCTTGAAGGAAGCTAAAAAATTTGGCTCTATCCTGGATGCGTTCCAACAGGTTTCAGGCACTCAGATTAATGGTGAGAAATCAGATATCTTTTTTTCAATACCCATCCACGGGTGCAAAGGCATATGGTTCGGACTCTCAGATTCCGAATAGGTTCTCTCCCCAGCACCTACATTGGGGTTCCACTGGTTCCAAACTCCCTTAAGATCTTGCACTGGAAAGACTTTCTTGGCTGAGTTGATTGAAAAATATCAAGATGGTCCTTCAGAACATTAAATACCCCGAGACATCTTGTTCTCTTAAAGGTTGTGCTTTAGGCCCTTCCAATTTATCAGCTATCAGCCCTCCCAACCCCCTAAATTATATACAAAGATTTAACTACAGTGTTTCAAAAATTCCTCTAGTCAAGGCTGTAGGTCGGGCGCAAGTGGGCTCTGGTCGCATGGGAAAAGCTATGTAAATCTAAATTGCATGGTGGTCTGGGGCTCGAGGATCCTAGAATGTTATCACACGCCCTCGTGCCCAAGGGCTAGTGGAGGTGGCTACAGGGTGGTCATGAGACATGGTTGAGGATTTGGTCAGGAACATATGGATCTGAGAGCAAGCAAAACCATCTATTGGATAATCTTATCCTACCGAAAGGATTCTCCATATGGAATCGAGCAAAAGAGAATTGGGTGCTCATTCTGGAACACGGTTTATGGGAGATCAGAAATGGAGAAATGACCAAATTTTGGTAAGAACCTTGGATGCACCACCCTAAATTAAGTCAAGAGGAGAACTTAAGAGAAATTCAAGTCTACAACATATAATTAGGAGTAGAAAAGGTCAATGACTTCTGCACCTTTCTAGTTCGAATTTGAAATGGAGGGAATCGAAATCTATAGATCAGTTGCCAGAGAGAGAACTGCCCATGGATTGGGAGGTCCACTCCCTAATCCTTCGACAACGACCCATTCTCAACAATGGGGAGCCTGATAAACTTTGATGGGGTCATCAGCCTAAAGGTATGTTTTCATTAAAAGAATCTTATTCAATTCTATCTATTTCGGGTGACCAGACTCCTCTCCCCTTATGGAGAAGGATATAGTATTCTAATTTGTGGCCAAAGCTAGCATTCTTTCTATGTCTCATAGGGGAAAAAAAACTCCTTACATGGGACAACATCAGGAAGAAATAATTTTGTGACCCGTCTACATGCCCTCTATATGCAACCGAAGAGGAAATAACAAATTATCTTCTAAAGTCCCGCCCAAAGGCCAAAACTCTATGGGATCAGGTTGCATCTCTATTTGGGGTATGCGACAGGTCATTGAATAGCTTGGCTAAATCTCTGGAGGCACGACTCTGGAAGCTCTTCTAAAATCCCATCGTCAATAGGGTGTGGTGTCTCTATCAAGGCTTTGTCATTCAGAATATCTGGAAGGCAATGAATTGTGCAATATTCCACTTGGAAATTCTACCAATTGATCATATATTGTCAACAATGATGTGAAACATCAAAGAAACCATATCTATAGGCCGGTGGAAAGAAGAGGACTAGAAAGAGGAAGGCAATGGACAAAGAATCATGGTAGCATTAGAATTAGCCCAAGGGGCCATTGTTGCAGGATTGACGAACATTCAACATATGCAAGAGCATTCGCCAAACTCCTTCCTCCTTCCTCCAAAAGGATTCCACAAACTTAATTTTTATGGCACTTCCAAAGGGAATCTGAGGAGTCATTCAAGAAGACATGGGGCATGTCATAAAGTTATATGAAACCTCATGTGGCAACACCACTAACAATGTGGTTGAATTCTTGACGTTTGAGAAAGGACTTCAAACAGTTGCTGAGCATCGAGTGTTAACTCTACAGGTCATAAGTGATTCAAAATTTTGCTTATCAATGTTGCAGAAACTAATTCATGGATTCCCCCTAGAGAAGGTGATCAAGAGCTAGTGCTTGGAATACATTGGGGAGAAGATTAGGTAGAGAATCTCCTCCTTTGATTATATCATCACTGAACATGTAGATCGGGAGGGAAACAAAGCTGCAGATAAGCTCGCCAATTGGAATAGTGGTCACTAGTGTCAGGATTTTGTTAGTTGATGGCCTTCTCTGCCCTAGGAGGGTATTGTGGAAAAGTTTAGCCAAATTGTGGCCTCAGGGGAGGCCTCCTCGATGGAGGTGTTAAACGACCTGATTGCAATCCCTGAAGGATCACGTGGGGATTGATGATGGTCACGTGGATGTAGGTACGAAGGCCTTCCCCCAGGCCTTCTCCAAGTACCTTGAGATCTGGGGCACTAGACCTTGAGTGTGTGAAAAATTCGCTTGAAGGGTATGTTGCAGGTGGTGGCGTTAGGGGAGCATTTATGGTCAGGGAGGAGGCCCATTATAACCTATACATGACCTGACTCAATTTCGAAATCCTACATGGTGAATAATTTTATTATGGTTATTGGTGTGTGAGGTTGGAGAGGAGCAAAATTGCTAAGTCGCAAGCGTGGCTAGTGTGGGAAAGGTGGCAGATTTACCATCAAGGGTCCTTCCGACTCACAAGGGGGTATATCTTGGTGAAGTATTTCTTAAGCCTACACATACATTTAGTGGGTCAGGGAAACCGATGAGATAATTCTTTTATCTTGGAGCAACAGTGGTTTAGCAAAGGGTGGGGAATTCTTTTACTGAGAAATTAGGGTAGGGAGGTGCGTGTTCGGGCATGGAGAGAGATTGTTCTTGGTGCCCTCAGTAGTTCTTTAGCTAGGTTAATTTTGTCCTAGTGGCGAAGTGTGCCATGAGTGAAGACTAGGTGGCGGGCAACATTTTCCCCTCACACATCGTTGGTTCTATGTTGTTGGTGGTGACACCAAGTTCCCAACAACTCAGCTCTGATAGTAAGCAGGCGGTCCTAGTGGTGGAATGAGGGAAGCCCTCCATTTCTCTTTCGGTCAGTGTTTTATGGTGGATTGGAATAAGGCCAACACCTCACATTTTGTGCAGGTCATCCCGTCTGAAGCCTAATTTGGCAGAACTTGTGGGTGGAAGGAGTCTATCGTAGATGGTGTCGACATCCATTGGAAAACATTGAGGGTGTGGTGGTTCTAGGGGTGGCCATCTTTTCTCGTCGGCTTCAACAGGCCATGGGGGAGGAAGATCTGGCGCAATCACAAGGAGGGTTCGGAGGTTCGAAGGTTCGAGGAGGCAAAGGCATGGGAGTTTCAATTGGTGGACAAGGTGGCCACACAATGAGAGGCTGACACTAAGGAGGTTCTTCTCATCGCGGAGGAGGATGGAGTCAGGGGGTGGCATGCCATGGAAGAAGGGGGAAGCAATAGACATGTTGAATGGATCGTTTCCAAGACCTCATCTAGAAAATTAGGGATAGATTGGCTACCACAAAGCGTGTGAGGCAGGAGGACCATGTAGAGCTTATTGTGACACTGAACAAGATGCAATATTTTCAGTGCCATACCCGGGAATGTGTGGTGGTGGTCTGGTGCAACCAGAATCTACTCTCTGAGAAAGTTGAAAAGTTGGAGGCGTGGATGGCCCATTTCGAAGAGCATGTGCAATGCACCTTTCACCCTCCTCCGCCTCCTAGAACAAACCCGGACAACCCAACCTCCATCACTTCTAATGATTGATATGATCTTAGGTGTTTTATGTACCTTACATGCCTTTTGCTGCTTTTGGCCCTTTCAACTATGGTCTTTGTTTCTTTTTGTTGTTTTGTTTAACTGTCACTTGCTACTAGTAGTAGTCAACAAACCTGGTCGGGGTCGTGCATTTTTGTTAATGATGTACAATTTTTTGAAGAATGAATAGAATACCGATAATAAAAAAAATGGACCATTTTGCTAAATAAAATTTGCTTATATATTAATTGCCCCATCTAATTAGAATATGAAATTATTAGAATTGGAATAATCTCAAATCCATAGCAAATTGGTAGGCTAGCCGACAAGAATCTAATTTAACTTGAAGGAAAAAAGGGATTATACATCCTATTGTAAAATGGACCATTATTCTAAATAAAATTTTCTTCTATATTAATTTCTCCATCTAATTAGAATATGAACTTATCAGAATTAGAATAATCTCAAATCCCTAGGAAATTGGTGGGCAAGGAGCCACATGTAAAATGTCAATGCAACCTAACAAACTCTTTAAGAATGATAAGCATTCAAAATAAAAATAAAAAGTCAACAGATACTCATCCACCTTAAGTTGAAATAGGAAGTGTTCCCCAAACATTTACACCATGAAAATATCTCCCCATACATTTTTGGTTTTAGATTTAATTTAAAATTTTTTTATAAAATAAAATATTTTGGTTTTGAAAGGAGTTATGGTTTTTGGGAAAGTGGTATTGATAAGCCCATGGTTTTGTAACAAAGCCTATTAAGTTAATATTATCCATGATAAAATGGTGGTGAATATATATGGTTAAGAACTGATCCGAACTTAAACAGGAACACAAAAAAGTATAGACATAACCATAAATACAGAGATGTAGGAGAAATAACACTTCATTTCATTAATATCAAATACTGAAATACACTTACAAATAGAATGGAAATAAGACTAGCTCAGGCGATGGTAGCTTGTCTATGAGAACAGATGTTGTGGCTACTTACCTCTTAACTGTGTTATAGTGAGGCTCAAGGGCCTATTTATTATTGAAAAACATGTGAAAACCCTAAAAAACCAAAACCCTAACCACAAGAGATGTAACGCCAAGAGTTTGTGGGCCCTGTTGGGGTTAGTTGAGCAACCAACTTCCCGGGCTCATAACTTGGTCATATTATCTCCGTTTAGTGTATACAATACCTTGCTGGAAAGGTCTCTCTTAATATTACAAGATTTTCCACAGGCCCTTGCCTATGGAAATGGGCCTACAACAGACCCAAAAAAATGTTGTTTAGGAGGTCAAAACTGCTAAAAATCATAAATGCTGAAATAAACAAGGAAACAAATGAAACCGAATGGAGGTCTAAGTGGAATAGGTGGCTAGACAACAATTTCCACCTAGATCATTCCTCCCCCCTTAGTAAGAAATGGTCCCCTTTGCGTGTAGAGCTTGCATGAGGTGTGGAAATTTCTGTTGAACCTAGTCCCTGGTGAGCCACATGCCTTGGTGTAGGAGTTGGCCAACTTTGACAACCTGATATAGCTGGATATTTTGTTGGCAAGTGTTCTTGACTTGTGTTTCCATAATACAATCAATTGTGGCCTATTCCATGAAGTTTGGGTTTAACTTTGTTGGTGTGAGTTGTTTTGCAATGTCTAATGTGTCCAGTAATGGTGGGAAGTATGGTCAAAGGCAGTCCACATTGAACATTGGGTGCAAGTCAAGGAATGGGGGAATGCCGAGCTCAAAATCATTGTCTCCCACAATGTTGGTAATTGTGTAAGGACCATATCGGAGTGGTCTGAGCTTCCGATGCGCTACAGTAAGGTGTTCTTTCTACAAATGTAACCAAAATTTGTTGCCCACTTGAAATTTGTGTGGCACCCTCTGTTAATCACGTCACTACTTATACTTGGCATTTGACTTCTCCAGTATGTTGTGAACTTGATGGCGGATGTGTTGGATGTGTTCAATGAATTTGGTTGCTTTATCAACCTTAGACAATACATGTGTGGATTATGTCTATGTAGTTGTGTGAGGCATGACAACATCAATTAGACACAATGGTTGAAATCCTAGACCCACTTGAAAGGGACTACGGCCAGTTGAGCTATGGAGAGCTCTATTATAATTGTGTTGAACATATGAAAGACTCTCATCTGAGGTTTGAGGATGTTTGGAGTTGTACATGTGGAGTATGTGCACTATCCTCTTATTGACGACCTCCATTTGGCCATTAGTCTAGGGATGGAAGGTAGTTGCCTTCATGAGCTTGGTAGAAGGGATGTCGTACATATAGTCCATGGACATGGATTCCCATGGCTAGTTGGGAGTAGGGAGAGGAGTGTACATGCATTGCTTCTTGATGGTTGGCTTGGCAATGGTGCAGACAGTGCAGGATCTGATATATTTCCCAACATCCAATCGGGGTTTGGCCCAATAAAAGTACTCTCGGCCCTGATAAATAGTACGACTCAAAGGTCAAGTAATATGGGAGAATCCCAACATGAACCTCCGACAAAAATTTGCAAGGCCGAAGAAGATGCAAAGCTTTGTTAGAGTGGTCGGGGCTGGCCAATTCTGAATGAATTGGATCTTAATTGGGTCCACATGCATGCCACACTCATCTATGATGTTGTTGTCATTCTTTATTTTTGAGGTTGAGGGAGTAATCACATAGGACAATATCAAAACCACTTTGGAAGCTGGGATCTAGCCTTGCCAGCTTCAGAGAGGGATCTCTCTATTTGATTTAGCTTTGTTTTTTTATGTATATTTTAGGTTAGTTATGATTGTGCTTGTTTGTTTTGTTTGATTGGTTTGGTTGGTTTGAGTGTTATAATTCCATTGGGCTATGGAGTCTATAAACTAAAACTGGAGTTTGCTCATCAAGTTTTAAAGGAGTTCTCACAGGGAAAGCTAGGTTGCAGTAAATGGATCTTTTAGAGTTTAAATGAATGGTGGAAAAGCAGAAGTGTAAGGTTTCAGTAGAGAACAAAGAGAAATTAATAATTCTTTATCCTGAGTTCAGTGGAAAACATTAAAATTAACAATAGACAAAATAGGGCGCTCTTGATAATGAATCCTATTTATCACAATTTTTGTTGATTAATTTAGATCTAGAAAAATAGAGGAAATAAATAACAACGTTTAAACAGATAAAGAGAAGAAACGCATCACCATTTAAGACACCACATGAATCCTATGAAAGGTCCCTGTATTATTGATGCTCCAGTACTTCCAAATTTACAATATGTAGCAGAAATTACATTCAGAAATCAACACTAATACTTCAAACAATGAAGTATTTATAATAAAAATTACAATAATGCTTTACAAAATCGTTGTCAAACCGACAATATATTATTAGCCTACCAACAATATAATCTAATCCTGGAAAAAGAATAGGCCACGTAGGCTGTTGAGGAAAAAGGTGCCCTATTTCGGTGGTTTCTGTTGCTGAGTCATTCAAAACAGAATCTGACGTTGAACTGAAACTTGCGCTGGTTGTTGTGCTGGAAAAAATTTTCACAGCTGCTGAGTTACTACTTAGTCCAGTAAATCAAGTAACTCTTCCCATCTCTTTTCATCTGGAACTGTTAACTTTGTCACCCTGCGGTAGATTTCATCTACCTCTATATACTTAGCGAAAGTTGGTTTCATGGTAAAAATGTGTTTTACCTCATTCTACACATGGAAGTTGTTTGACATGGTCTCTAGAAAATCCTGAAACTTGCGTTGGTTGTTGTGCTGGAAAAACTTTTCACAACTGCTGAGTTACTGCTTAGTCTAGTAAATCAAGTAACTCTTCCCATCTCTTTTCATCTGGCACTGTTAACTTTGTCACCATGCGGTAGATTTCATCTACCTCTGTATACTTAGTGAAAGTTGGTTTCATGGTAAAAATGTGTTTTACCTCATTCTACACATGGAAGTTGTTTGACATGGTCTCTAGAAAATCCTTTGTTGTCATACTCTGTTAGGCCCCTATACTACTAGTCTAACCCCTTTTTGTTATTAGTACAACCCCCTTATTATATTGTTGTACCCATGTAGTCCCCATATTGTTATTATTGTGCCCTTAAATTATTATTGTTATCTCGGCTCTGATTATATTGTGACCCCTTAGACTCCTATATATAGAAAGCAAGTCTTGTCATTTGTATCATCCAACAATTGTTCATTTGTGTAATGTAAAGGAGGTTGCCCCCTCGAAGAGGCTTATTTCTAAGGCGTTGATCTATCTTTTCTATCTTTTTGTGAGCTGGTTTCATAACATACTCCCTTTGATTCCACTGAACTTGATGCTTCTTTTGGCTACCTCTTTCATCTTCTGGATGTAGTCCTCCTGGGTGATTAGCTTGTCATTGATGACATAGATATTGGGAAGTCCCTTCTACATTAAGGCTTCAATCCTATTTGTAAATCTGTTTACTTGCATCTCCAAGGTCTCACACCTTTCCTCCAACTGGTCAATAATATTTCTTTTAGTCAAGACTTTCTTGACCTCCATAATGGTGGCAGTTCTATCACTGACTCCCACTTCCTCTAGCTCATATCTGGACTTTGAATTTAAGAACCTGATAATATTGGCGGCTTAAGTTGGCATTTCTCCTAGCTTTTCCCTTCCTTGCACAATGGTCTCAGTGGCCTTCTCTATTAACTCTTTTTGCTCAAATATAATTTGAATAGAAGGCCAAATTTCCTTAATTGAGCCAAATATGTTCATCCAAATTGTTTCCTTGGCTTGGGCCAAGGTTTGGCCAATAGATGTGTCTCTCTCTACCTAGCGCAACTTTTCTAAAAGTCTCAGAGATTTGTTCAATTCAGTAGCTCGAGCAGCTTTAGCTTTGGCCTTTTGGGCTTCCAAAGCTTTGAGTTGTCCTTGTAAGGTCTCAATTTCCTTTGATTTCAAATACATATTTTGCAATGTCTGTGTGACCTATTCAGCACTGGGATTTTGAGTAGAAGTAGTAGGTGTAGTATTTGTTCCCGTGGATAGTAGTTGAGAAAGAGGTACATCATCCAAGGGAACAATGGCCATCTTCAAGATGTCCTCCTTTTCCTTTATCAACTTTTCCAACTCTGATTCCATCTGCTTGATCTGTATGTTTTGGTCAATAATTAGTTTCATCATGTCTACTTTCTGAGCTTCATCTTCTGCAATGTCCTTGGCCATTGGATCTTCTGTAGCTGGAAACTTGAGTTTTTTCCTCAATGTTGTAATGTCCAAAAAATTCTTCTTAATAATTTCTTGACTAGCAGTAACATTCTTAGGGTCATAATCTATCTTGATCACCAAGTCTTCGAGAGACTTGATCCTGTTATATTTGGCTAAGGAGGAGACCTTCCCCATCTTCAACTGTGACTGCACATTTGCAAAAGAGACCTGCAATTTGGATAAAGACATGGCAGTGTTAGTGAGAGTGGAGGATATCATATCACTAGTTTGTTTGTGCATCTCCATTTTGTTGGGTTTTGTTATATTCTTTCCACGACTAGCCCACGTAGTTAACTGGGGGGTTGGGGGGTGGAGCCCCCCTTCGTTGCACCGAGTGTG
>APFE030056986.1:0-37265 GCA_000404065.3 Pinus taeda
TAACTTAACGAAATCTAAGTAATTCGAACAGCTGAATTGAAACACGTAATCCTGCTACGTCCTCGGATCTAGGCAACGGTCATCGTGGGCATTCAATCCGCTGTTGGATTATGTCTCCCACTACTTTCATAACTGAGGACGATGCCACCTATTCCTCACGCACTCTAAAACAGAACACGCAGAGCCGTGCCACCACCAATGACCTCTGTTTGACCGAAGTTGCCTCCTCATTGACCACGGGCTTAGGTGACTAGTTTGGATGATCTGGAGGGACACACACCATGTCCTTGGTTCCACGAACTTGCCCATGTGTCTCTTCTTCCCGGAGGACACCTGGAACATAGCGTTTAATAAAACAGTTGCAGAATCCGGGGTTGGCTGCAGAAACCGGGATCAGCTGCGGAAAACCCTATGTAAACCCTGTATGAGATGCAGAAACACAGAACCTTAGACAAAAATTCTAAACCAAACACAGTCATTAACATAATTAGAAAACCGTGTAAAAAGTCCTAAAATACAACGATTTGAGCAAATTGATGGAGGGAATGAGTGGCAAAATAGGGAAATGAATAGGAAAAAGAGACTGGGAGGATGTCTAAAGAAGTGTAGGTTTGAGGCTCAACACATGCCATTGTGATCGGCCGAAACATCTATCATCGAAAATTAACCCTCTGAATCCATACCAAACAAAATTCAAAATGTCGAGGTGGCAGTTGACCCGGTCTTGCCTTCAAAAGGTTCATCTTCGAATGATACCGTCACTGAAGAGAAAGAGAACAACACCGTTCAAATTATTTTCGTAAACACAGACTCCGATGAACTTGGGGGTAGTCTACCCATTCCTTTACCGCAAGAAGGAAGTTCATCAAAGTCATATTCAGCCATCTATTCAGTCCCACCTCCAAGCAACCTAATCATTTCCTTCGATTGGAATCTACTAGGAAGACCCCATGTACCAGCTAGTGTACCATTCAGAATCATTTTACAAGCTTACAGAATGGTCATGGCTAGTACCATCATAGATGAAGGGGCTTCTATGAGTATCATTTCCTCAACTGCTTTGAAAACGCTTGGTTCGCCATCGCTTTTTCCTGAAATGAGAAATCTGACAGGCTTTGACAAAGGAACCAGTCAACCGTTAGGATCCTTCCCAATGTGCCCATTACTTTGAGAAGGAAAACCGTTCACATGAACATGATGGTAGTCCAAGGACCCCTAGATTATAATCTACTCCTTGGGCATGACTATATTTGTTGCATGGGAGCCGTCGTCTCCTCACTCTTTAGAGTAATGTGTTTTCCGCATGAAGGCATAGTGGTCAAGCTCGTAGACCAACTGTCATTCCCCGGTTCACACATAGAAAATAGTAAAATGCCATCCCTAAACAGTCTTTTCATGCAAGGAATGTCTCATCGATCTCTAGTCCATCCACCTGATGAGCGCGAGTGATTCAGGAGGATATGACTGAAACCCACGAGGCATGCACCCTGGTCTGTTTCGGCAGGAAAACCTTGGGTATAGAGTAGGTTTCCGTGAAGGATATATGACTAGTCTAACACACCCATCCGTTTAGGAAAGGGGGATTAGACTGGAATAAGATTCCCTTGTCAAAGTTATGTGAGTGGAGGTGACTACGCCACTCACCTTTGTCTATTTCGGTAGACATCGCTAAGGAAGCATTTTGTCTGCGACGCGGATGGAGAGCTTTCATATGGTAACCTGGGAATTTTTCACTATACCTGGGGGCATGCAAACCTTTTTGCATGCAAACAAAGAGTGATCCTAGCTTGCATAAAGAAAGGATCCAGGGCAAAGATTTAAAAGGTGCAAGCCCCATAAAAAATGGCATCTTAGATGAGATATCCTTATTATATGACTGGCACGAGCAGTTTTAACGCAGAATTCAAGCTTGTTAAAAAATAAACATAAGCAATGAGAAAATGTTTCCCCCAGAGTTTAAGCTCATTAAAAAATGAACCAATTTTCTGGTAAATAACCATTTTGAATGCATTATCATCAGCATTTGAGCCTTGGTCGTGTTCCCATCATCACCTCCACTCTGTTTTTTAGCCGATCATTCACCTCCATTTGATTGTTTACCCTTTTGAGGAACATCTACGAAGAGTGATTCTATTAGCCATCCTTGTGACACTGCCATGGATCTTAGTAGCCACTAACTACTTCACTAAGTGGATTGAGGCCATCCCTACTAAGAAAGTTGATCATCATGTGGTCATAAAGTTCTTGATAGAGGATATCTTCACTAGGTTTGGTTGTCCACATAAATTAGTTACAGACAATGCAACAGCCTTCAGAGCAAAAGAGTTGGTGGACATGTGTAACTCAATGGGCATTAAGCTGGTTCATTCCACCTCATATTACCCTTAAGGCAACGGTTTTGCAGAATCTTTCAACAAGAGCCAGATAAGGATAATCAAAAAGCTGTTAGAAGACAACAAAAGGAACTGGGATTCCAAGTTGAAGTATGCATTGTGGGTTGACAGAGTGACTACCAAGAAATCCACAGGGAGTTCTCCATTCAAGCTGCTTTATGGAATTGAGTCTATATTCCCAATTCAGTTGACCCTCCTTGTGGCAAAATTATTGGAGGAAGATCAAAGTGAAGAAAATGACATGGCTTGGAGGATTAGTGATTTGGTAGAAGTGCATCAAATCAGAGATCAGTTGGTTGAAAAGTAAGTAGCGCATTAGAAGAGAATAAAGGAAGCCCTTGATGGAAAGGCAAAGACAAACAATTTTAAGGTTGGAGACTTAGTGCTCAAATGGGATGCATTGAAGGAGAAGAAAGGAAATCAAGGGAAATTAGATGCTTTGTGGACTGGACCTTCTATCCTCACTCAGATCCAAGGGAACAATACCTTCATGCTGCAAAGTGTGGAAGGAGAGACAGTTTTTTATGGCCCAATTAATGGGCCATTTTTGAAAATTTATGTTGTTTAAGGTCTTCAGGCCTTAATGTTGTAAATATGTTGTTTTATTAGGTTTTAGTGTAGACTTAAATAGAATCCATGCCCAATGGAACACTAGGAAATTTTGCTAATCTGGTTTTTGTAGGAAAGGCATTCGTCTACAGTTCTTGAGACCTCACAGGAAGGATCTCATCCCCAGAAGGAGCCAGTGTTAGCTCTGCTACATAATGATGATTTTGTAAGGTCAAAGATGAGTTTGGTCTGCTTGGTTGTGCTGAAAAGAAGCTCATAATGATCACTTTCTCCTTTTTCCTTTACCCCGCTCATTCTCCCTTCATCTCTGTTTCCTCTGTTTTTCCGTAAAACCCAACAAAACCCCTTTTAATTTAAGCCCCAAGTGAAAAATTATAAATCTGCCATAGAACCACAACCAAAGGACTTTGTGCCTTTATAACCTATCACCTCATCTTGGTCGTTGATCTCTCCCGCCGAATCTGATGGCTCTCATCGTGCCTAATAAAGCCTTGCCCGATCATTCCTCCACCGTCAGATCATCCCTTCCGAGATTTGATGGCCTTCACACTTATCATGCCCACAACCCACCTGAACATTACCGCGCAATGAGAGTGGTTTTTCTCTCTCATCCGCTGCTACGTGGTGACCGCTGAATGGAATCACTTTGTCTTGTCCTTTTACCGCTTTATGCCGGAAGGCAGTGCAATCAATACCATTTACCGTCTAACCTATCCACCTCACCCAATAACTTCCACACAATTCCACCACCCAATCATCATTCGATTTGTCCACCTAAGATCTAACGACCCATATTCATCCCGCTCCTACTTCGGCAAATATCCTCCACCAAGTCATCTCCGCTATCCAATTCTTCAATCCGACTACTATCCTTTCCACTCATCCATATCGTCCACTCGCCCATGTAGTCCACATCCTTTGACCACTCCATTTGCCCAAAGGAGAAAGGTGACCAACTGCCAGTACCAGTCACAGTAAATCCTCAACAACCATGCTTAAAAAGATAGTATGACCAAGAAGAAAAAGGACAAGCATAACCCGGTAACTGCATTTATCAGTTATGGAACTTCACTGGTACGAGCACGCCAACTACCTAAGAGGACAACGTAGCACCTGAACGGACCAGATTCATCCGTTGAAGCAAGAAAACACAATCAAAGACTCTATCAGGCAGTTAAATGTGGTTGGTGGTCAATTATGACCCCTCCATACCTAAATGGCCAAGTGCCTTTGTAATGTAAAATCTATAAATACCCAGAAACAAGATGTAATCAGGGTTGATGGTTGGCATTTTGATGTAAAGTTAAAATTCCGGAGATTGTGGATATTTTGTCACTTGCAGTGTCTCATCTTCATTTTTAGCTAATACAAGCTTCTTTTGCTATTAAATGCTCACTTTCCATTTTCTCTCTATTCCAATCTATGTCTGATATGCTATATTCTTGATCTTTAAGGTTTAGCGCTAGAAATTTGTCATCCTATCTATGTGTTAGATTTTTGAATGTATCATTGAATAGGTTATCTAGGTTTCTTCTATCTAGTGCCAAAGAGCTGTCATCCTATCTGTGCATTAGTTGATTAGATTTACAGGCTTCTTTACTGAATACAGCCGGCCATCACATGATCTTGTGCATCTGCTGGTGTGGTCAGTATTCTCCATATTCACCCAATCTCTAAATTGTGAGTAGTTGGTGGTCTAAAGCCTTGTAGTCTGGGGGTGTTCACGCATGTCTAGATTGAAACAAAGTACAAGTGGTTATCTATCTTGGACAATCATCAATCCTTGCATTCATCCATTGCAACAATAAGTTGAATTTATATGTTACTAGGTATCTCTGAGCTACAACCTAGGAGATTTTCTTCGAATCCTAACAGAGATTATTGAACAACATGAAAAAAGTTGACAGGACAAACCCTAGGCTTTTCTATCGTGTGGAAGCTATAATGCCTATGGAATACATCATGCCTATTCTACACATAGCAACACTCACAGGTATTGCAAATTGTGGAGCCCTGGAAGAGAAGCTTGCGCAATTGGATGAGCTCGAAGAAGAAATATTTTTGGCTGGGTTTCACCAACAGGTCCAAAAGGAGCGTGAAAAGGCGTGGCATGATCGACACATAAAGCTGTGCACATTTAAGCTAAATGGTCTAGTTTTATTGTATGATAGTATGTTTTATAAATTCCCTAGAAAATTTAGGATGCACTGGTTAGGGCCTTATGTTATTAAGGAGATTACGGATGGAGGAGTGGTACAACTGGTCAATTTAAATGGAGAACCCTTCCCTGGAAAGGTGAATGGAAGTCACTTGAAGCCATACATCGGTGGTCCGACCATGTGACTAAATGAAAGTAGTACAATCTTAGCACTCCAGGCAGCTGAAAGGAGGTGCGGGACTATAAACTACGCTGCCTAGGTTGGGGAGTTCTGTGATTTCAGGACTGCACAAAGTATGGAAGTGTCACAAGGTCTGTGATAGCATGAAGGTAGCTGTGCTACTTGTTGAAATAGAACGTAGGTTTGCCGAAAAGTGACCAGTAGAGTCACTGTTCACAATTTGATGGTCGAATTGTGGCCAAATGGAGTGGGTGATAGACATTTAAGGTGAAATTTATGGATTAGATTCTTGAAAATATTCCACCAATCTAGAATTAATGGGCCGAATGTGGGGGGAATGGTTGGATTTAAATTCAAAAGGCCCTATAAATCATAGGTGGCTGTCCAGCAAAAAACACTTGGCATTTTGAAAATTTAGTTGTTGTGCTATCAGGTGTGTATGGACCGTGTGAATTTTGAGGCTTTGAGAGCAAGTTCAACATTTGATAAATTGCCGAAGGAGATGTAGGACCTCCTAAATAGAATGATGTCGACACCCAAGGAAGCCACAAAGGAAATTGAGGTAGTAGAAGCTACCCCTGAGAGTGCCGAAGTGGTAGTCAAAGTGCCTAAATCGCCCATGACACTGAGACAAAAGAAGGATAAGAACACTATGCTATTGGTGCACATCTCACCAAGAAACCCACAGAGGAGCAAGATCACTTTGCAGGAAAAGGGGAAGGCCATTCATATAGAAGAAAATGAGGAAGAATCTGAAGAAATCCTGGTGGATGAGGAGGATTTGGAAATGGAAGTTGAAACCTAGGGTGCAGACCCTATTACTAGGTTACCATTTCGTTCGATGAATTCTAACTACGAGAGGGTTAAGAATTTTCAATCAAAAAAAATGAGCACAATCAATCAAACACCCTAATGCAGCTAATGGCAAATAAATAAAAACTTTTCATTTCGAGAATACAAATCAAAGAAAAGTTCTATTCCATTAACTATTGAACGCAAAAAAGATTTGTTCGGTTTCTTTTTCAAAGGCACAATGCACTAGAATGAATTTTGAAAGACAATAACACTGAGTAAAAGAGATAACTTCACTCAATGAGAGCACAATGAAATCCCAAGACACCAAAACAGTTCTTCAAACCAAAAGAAAAACAAAGGCTTGTACGAGCTATGTGATCTAAGCTCAAACAAGGCTAAAATGAAATCCAAGCAAGAAAGAAGCAAGTCACTCGGAAATCAACCAAAAACACTTCAACAATCACTGGACAAGTGCAAAAAGCAATCACAAATTTGACTGGACAATCAAGAAACTTAAAACTCCTACGGAAGGCTCGACACACACGGCCACTAGATGCCCTAGGGTTAAGGTGTGAAATCGGTAGAAAGAAGCAAACACTCGAAGGATGGAGGTTAAGAACCAGTCAGACAAGGATCAAACACACTCCAGTAATTGAAAAAGATGTGGCAAGATACAAATCCAAGCTCAGAAGGCAGGCAAACAAGTGGACTAAAAAGGTTAACAGGCCTGGCACAACTGTCAGGCTGTAACACGTGCTATACAGGGATTGGCGCGGGTTGTCAGTTAGCAACAAGTGCCACTAGCATGACTGTCAAATGAAAAACCGCACTAATAAATTTTTCCAAGTAAAAAAGAAAGACAAGCGGTCCAAAGCTTGGTTTACAGTATCCAGGAAAGCTAGGAAGCAAGAGGCAGCAATAAATTCAATCCAAAAATCTATCCAAGCAAGCAAACAAGAAAAAACCAAAGAGGCAAGACAAACTCCAAATTGTTCAGTCCGTAAACCAAACCGGAGATTGACTGAAGCGGCTTTGATCTACTTCACTAATGCAAAGCAATAGTGTTTCGAAAGCTATCTGGCCATGCTTCAGACTCCGTCTAAAGTTTACAAATCAAACAATAAGCTAAACTCCCCAGCGGAATCGCCAAATTGTTGGAGAGGTAAATCCCCTCTACGGATAGATGCGATCCCTACTAGCCCAGAACGGGTCTAGCAACAATCAAACAATGCTATCACGCAAGTCCCTAATTGCAAATAAAAGGTAGGTGATGAAGACCTACTTGGATTCCAATGCTTTTGTTCGTAGAAGAGACGTTGCCCACGCTCCTTTGCTTTGGCCGGTCACAATCCTCCACTATCTTCGTGAATGGTCACCTGCACACAAAGAGAACAACACAAACACAAGCGTGAAATCTAATAAATGCAATTATACATCAGTCAGGAAGGATATGACTCAACATCAATCATTACAACAATGAGAGTGGAACCATAATGATTGTCATCTATTATTAATAATCAACAAAGGATAATACAACCAGCATCCTGACGTCAAGTCCTCCTTTGGTTGGGTGCTCAGCTACACAAGTCTTGCAAAGCTTGAAGGGATGAGGGACAAGCCTCTCTCTCTTTGGTGACAAGATCTCCTCACTTAGGTTAAGCCTTATGGACACAAAGAAGGCTCTTGCAACTCTAATCTCTTGATATCTTCCTTTCAGCACCAGTATTACTACCACTAGCTTGCTCAAGGCATGGAGACAAGCTTTTATAGATGAAAGAGGAAGAGATAAGATCAATCACAACAATCATGGATTTGGCTTCATCACTTGGAAACTTCCATGGAAGGTTGGCAAACTACTTCCCATTCAAGGAGATTCGAAGCCAAACCATCCTCACTCAACATAGATTCAGTTGGTGAATGAGTTGGAGAGAACTTTCGGAGGTTGATTGGTTAAAAAATTTGCCCAAATAGGTTGGCGCAATTGCGACTCTGGGACAGAGCACTAATAGCGCGCCCCTTTTAGAGGATTTTCCCCATTGGTGCGGGAAGAACACATTGGTCCCGTGCTAATGTAAAAAGGGCTATTTTTTATGGAAAAGCTACAGGAGATGTCTTCAGGGCATGTGAAGCTCATATTCAGAGGGGAATGATGCAAGTGGTTTCAAGTCTTGTCACTTCTCACAAGTCCCGGAATGCATCCTCCAAGGTGGAGGAGAGGGGTAACAGGGACGGTGACAAATGGTGACAAATTACTGTGTAACAACAAGACCGACGATAATGACCCTTGTTATCCTTGTGTCGATATGTAGGGATTATAACTGCCCCTAGTGTCGACTGGAGCAACTGAGCCTTTTTCTAGTCACGCCGATCCTATTTTGGAAAGTTTTTTAAAAAAGGAGCCGAAACTTCCAACTCTAGAAGATTTGTAACGGAAGTTTGGTAAATGGTTGGGACGGATGGAGTTGAGGATGTCAGTTGGGAATCTTTTCCCCTATTAGGATGGAACTACCTCAAGAGATAAGACCTTCTCCCATTAGAAGAGGAAACATCTCCCATCCATTCATGCTATATAAACCTCCCTTTTTCCCAAGCACAAGCTAGTGTTAATGTTGGCGTGCTAGTGCTAATTAAGTTTGGAGTAATCAACAAGTTATTCATAGTTGTAGCTCTCTAGTTGTGTGTGAGGGATAAGTTTGAATTTGGTTTAGTGTGAAGACTAAAGGGAAGAGCCTTAAAAATATCATTGTTGAGGCCATCATGGAATGCTAATAGAGGTGTGTGGGAACCTGGTTTTGTCGGAGGAGAACAACGTCAAGGCAATGGTTGTAATCTCTTCTTGATTTAACATATATCAAAATATTGATTGATTTCCTACATAATGTCTCATCTCACATGTTTATGGCTTAATGATTCTTGACTTCTTAAGTAGGTTGAATTACAATTTGTCGATTATCACAGTTGTTGTTTGTTGTTGTTTACTTGTTTTAGATGTTCGAAGAAGGAAACGAGAGATAGCTGGAGCAAGCAAGCAAGGTCATCACCAAACAGGATAAGTGTATTAAGAGGAAGGCCCTCTTAATTGGTTCTAATCTAAGGAAATATTCCATAGAATTTCTTGTTTATGGCTAGACCTACTATCAGGCTAGAGGAATTGTTTATTTTCGCACTTAGAATTTTACTTCACCACAGAGTCTAGCCAGAACAATGGTAAGAAGAAGGATCTAAGAAAACTAAAATGTTTTCGCTGCCATGAATATTGACACCATGCAATCAAGTGTACGCAGAGGAAATCGAGCAAGGAGCCTACAACAAGAGTAGGAGGAGATGCCCTAACATCTCAATTCAAGTTAGATTTCACCCTCTTTGCTTGCATGGAAAGCACGGTAAGAGGGTGTGATTGGTACCATGATTCTGGTGCCTCATACCATATGACATAAAACAAAGAATTCTTTAGTATCATAGAGGAGAAGGATACCCAAAATCAAATAGAACTCGAGGATGATGGGAAGTACGGTACAAAAGGAATTGGAACTATAACGTTTAAGAGGGAGTCAGGCTCCCATATTCATCTAAAATATGTCATGTATGTACCTGGGCTGAAGAAGAAATTGATATCTAAAGCTCTATTGGAGGATTGTGGCTATGATGTTTTTTTCAGTAAGGGGAAATACTTTTTGAAACATGTGGCTACCGGGAAAGTGAAACATATTGGATTTAGAGTGGAAAATGTCTACAAGCTAGAGGTAGATTTTTCCATTCATGTAGCTATACCTCCAGGAGTGAGGTGGGGAAATGTAGAGCCGTAGTCCCAAAGTTGCAAAAAAATAGGGTAAGATCCAAAGGAAAAAAATAGTAGTCGTAATATAATTTCCTCATAGATAATTACCTTGCTATAGAGGACCATAATATTCAATAGTATAAGGATCAGTGTCAGTTGGTGCAGTTAGATGTTGAGGAGCACATAATAGTGCTAATAACAGTACAAGAAGAACAGTGTAGAATCAACAATAGTGCAATTTTCCCAGTAGAAAATGCTAAGACTAGTAGCAGTTAGATGCATAGGAGACAATTGTAGCTCAGAGATACAGTTGATTCAGTATTTTGGAGGCTACTCAGTTGCAATAGCAACAAAAATAGTGAGAGGTAGTGCTACAATACATTCCATAGGGGATGGAATTGGGGTTGTGTAGAGCCCTTTTCTTGCTAAGAGGGAGTGTTGAAATTGTAGTGAGAAAAAAGGCTCAATTTTGACTTGTGCCTTAGTCAAATTGAGTAATTCAATTTTCCACATCAACGGGATGACTTTTATTGTAGTTAACTTGTGTGATATGGAATTTTGCTACTAGTTTACTCAATAAATTTGAGTTATAGGCTATAAGTAGAGTTGTGCATGTAGTGATTTCAAAAATTTAGCAATCTAGTTGAGTTATTGCTAGTTGAACTCAGTTAACTGAGATCTAGCCATTAGTTGAGACAATTGAAGGTTAGTTGAGTAGCTAATACTATTGTTAACTCATTGATCTCTTAGTTAACTAGTCAATCAACTAAAAATAGAAATAATCATGCATGGAATTCGGATTACCTAATTGAGGTGGAGAAAAAGGTACATTTGTATTTATAATTGTATAATTTTGAGTGTACAATGCTTTTGCCCCGAGCATGCGATCGATTCCTCAAGATACTACCAAAGGAAATAGGGAGTTTATCCTATTTTTAAGGGGCTAATTCCTCCACTATTGTGTAGGGAAATAGAAGGTTGGATGAGGCTTGAATTGGATAAGCATTGGCCAGAGAAGGTTGTGAAGTAGGAGAACAAGAATATTGCAGTGTAGGATGTGCTTCAGAGTTGGAGCAAGACATTGTAATTGTTTCTCTTTTCATATGAATCAATGAAAAGAAAAAAAGGGGTTTTTCCCAGTTGGGTTCCCTTGTAAATCATTTTGTTCTTATAATATGTTAGTCACTTTCACTTCATTTCATGCGTTTCTAAATTTTGATTTCCATTCCACATAATAGTAGAGGAAATTTTTAAACTCTTATTTTTAGTTCAAATACATCAGTAGTAGCAAATTTCTATTAATTTCTACATTAAATGATTTGTCTGAAGAAATCATAGGTTTTTTTTTATCATTTTGTTGACATTATTGTGGATGAGATACCAAGAAGTCTACTGCAAGTTAGAAGTATCAACCATCACATCGACTTGATTCCAGGATCCATTCTACCAAATAAAGTAACTTATTGAATGACACCACAAGAAAATGAAGTGGTGAAGTGATAGGTTGAAGAATTGTTAGATAAGGGCCTCATAATCAGAAAGTATGAGTCGCTGTGATGTACCTAAAATGTTGAGTCCAAAAAAATATGGTGGCCAAAGGATGTGTACCAACTTAAGGGCTATCGATAAAATTACTATCAGGTATCAGTTTCCACTCCCACAAATTGATAATTTAATTGAATTCCTAATTGATGCTGTTTTTTTTTGTTTTTTCAGAAATTGATTTAAAAAGTAGATATCATCAAATTCGCATCAGAGTGGGAGATGAGTGGAAAACTACATTTAAAATAAATCGCAGGTTGTATGAAAAGATTGTGATCTCCTTTGGTCCAAAAATTGTGCCCAACACCCTCATGTGGCTGACGAATGAGATTTTAAAAGAATTTACAAGGAAATTTATTGTAGTTTACTTGGATGATATCTTACTATACAAAAAAACAAGAGAATAACATCTACACCACCTCAAGTTTGTTTTGGACATGTTGCAAAAAGAGAAATTACTGATAAATTTAAATGAATGTATTTTTATGAGGGATGAGTTGGTCTATTTTGGATTCATAATCTCCAAGGGTGGATTGAAATTGATCCAGATAAAGTCAAAGAAATTATAACTTGGTTAGTTCCACAAAATATATTTGAGGTAAGAAGTTTCCATGGGCTTGCTTGTTTTTATAGAAAATATATTTAAGGTTTCAATACTCTGTGTGCACCTATTGTTGAATTTATCAAATAAATTAATTAGTCATTCAAGTGGAATGTAGTAGTAAACCAACACTTAAAATTGTTGAAATAGAGGATTACAGAACAACCAGTTTTAACATTTCCATATTTTAGAAAATCATTTCAGGTTGAGACAAATGCCAGTAGTGTTGCTAATGGAGCAGTTTTAAGTTAAGAGGGATTCCCAATTGCCTATTTCCATGAGAAATTAAATGAAGCCAAACACAAGCGATCATCACATGAAAATGAGTTTTATGTTGTTATGTAGGCTTTGATGAAATGGAGGCATTATTTAATGCCTAAAGAATTTATTTTTCTCACTAATTTTCATGCATTGCAATTTATAAATAGTCAACCAAAGCCAAATCAAAGGCATGCTACAAGAATTTTAGTTTCATGTTACAGGGTTTGATGAGATTAGAGAGATGTATAAACATGAACAATTTATTTTAAGGAAGCTTATGCAACATGTGAAAATCTTGTGAGCACAAATACAACACAATGGTCTAGCTATATCCTTCAAGAAGGCTTACTAATAAAAAAAAATAAACTTCGTATTCATAGCTGTTCTATCAATGATAATTTAACACAGGAAAATCATAGTGGAGGATTAGTTGCACATTTCAGGGCTCAAAAAAATTTGTCGTGTTAAGTTCATTTTATTATTGGCTAGGTATGCAAGATCATGTGCAAATATTTATGGAAAGATGCATGATTTGTAAATAAGAAAAGGGGAGAAGTTAGAATATTGGGTTGTATCAACCATTTCCCATTCGCAATAGACCTTAGGATTCAATCAGTATGGACTTTGTTTTGGTTTACCTAGAGAATGAGGTAATGATTTTATTTTTGTTATTGTGGACATATTTTAAAAAATGGCACATTTCATTATGTGTACTAAAACTATTGATGTAACTAATGTAACAACAACATTTTTTAAACAAATTGTAAGGCTACATGGATTGCCTCAGAGTATTGTATCAGATAGGGATACCGATTTTGTGGGCCATTTTTGGAGGACTTCATGAAGAAATATAGGCACCGATTTAAATTTTAGTTCAGCGTATCACCCACAAGCTGATGGTCAAACAGAGGTATTAAATCAAAATTTAGGAGATATTTTGAGCTTAGTAAGTGAACATCCCAAAGTGTGGGATCAAATGCTTGCCCAAGTTGTGTTTGCTTGTAATGATTCACCCAAAAGGAGTACAATTATGAGTCAATTTCATATTTTATATGGAATTCACCCTATGGGAGTATATGGATTAAGTAATTTTGGAAATCAAGAACTCAAAAGCAGCAAAAAAAGACTTTGTAGTGAGTATGTGAGAATTGTAGGAAAAGGTAAAACAACAATTGTAGGAAAGTAGTAGCAGATATAAACAATGAGTGGATATGAAGAGGAGACAACAAGATTTCCAAAACAATGACTTATTTATTACATGTGAAGGAAGGACATGTTTCCAATGGGAATATTAAATATTAAAATCTAGCTTAAGAAAATTGATCCTTGTAAATTCTAAGGAAGTTTTCCTAAAATTCTTATGAATTAGAACTTCCTCAAGACATTGGAATTTCACCAATTTTCACTGTGGCATATTTATATCCCTTCAAGGAAACAAACAAAACTACAATTGATGCTACTGTAAGTGATGGAGATTAGATCAGTGGATGGGAGAAACAACTCTCAAAATAAATTCTAAAGGAGATGGAAGAAGTATTCGACCAAAGATTGATGAAAATAACCATATGAAAATAACACTTTTAGTTTTTAATCAAATAGAAGAGTCAACATATTGAGGATTCTACTTGGCTGACAAAAGTAGAAATTTCAAGGTATGGTACCACTGTGGAAAATCTCATGAAGAATTCTCTTCCCCAAGAATTTGATGCAAGTGCATCACCACCAATGAATTCATTTTGACTCCATCGGTCATAAATTTCATTTACCACAAGAATTGGGTTTCTTGAATTTAGCTTAATTATTTATAATACTTGGGAACATTAGTAGTTGGTTGAGTTATTCTGTATTTGTCATAAATTAGGAATTTGTTGTAGTTGATATCCAAGTGATTTTGTAATTAATTTTTTAATATATTAGATATCTTCTAGATTTAGGAATTAGATCCACAATTAGTGAATATTAACTAAATGTTCATTTTGTATTAAGGAAGAACTTGTAACTCAAGGAAAAGGTTTAGATAGTTTTAGGAGTGAGATATTATAAGGTTTAGAGTTTTTCGGTGTGTATTAGAATCATATTCTCTCTCATGTCCTGCTATTTTTGTGTTGTGTGGGTTTTATTCATTAGTTTCTTGCTATGGTACCACTGTGGAAAATCTCATGAAGAATTCTCTTCCCCAAGAATTTGATGCAAGTGCATCACCACCAATGAATTCATTTTGACTCCAACGGTCATAAATTTCATTTACCACAAGAATTGGGTTTCTTGAATTTAGCTTAATTATTTATAATACTTGGGAACATTAGTAGTTGGTTGAGTTATTATGTATTTGTCATAAATTAGGAATTTGTTGTAGTTTATATCCAAGTGATTTTGTAATTAATTTTTTAATATATTAGATATCTTCTAGATTTAGGAATTAGATCCACAATTAGTGAAAATTAAGGAAGAACTTGTAACTCAAGGAAAAGGTTTAGATAGTTTTAGGAGTGAGATATTATAAGGTTTAGAGTTTTTCGGTGTGTATTAGAGGAGATACTAAGTTAATTGAATAATCATATTCTCTCTCATGTCCTGCTATTTTTGTGTTGTGTGGGTTTTATTCATTAGTTTGTTGAAGAAATGGGTTATAGTTTATTTTCTTTGTTGCATGATATCTCTGTTTAGCTCAATTATAGCCACATATTAACTCTCAAATTGCAGGCCTAAGATTCCTAGCTAATTATTCCTGGAACCACTTTGGAGGACCAGCCACAAGGTCAAAAATCACTAAATTTCAATAAAAATGATTAAGCTGGGGCATAGGAAAAAAATGAGTATATTTGTTTTGACATTCAAATCTTCTTCTTATTCATAAGTAGTTAACACAAATTATCCCAAGTCTGAACTTTCAATAGTTTCAAATTACAACACTCATGGTGGGACCCATTTGGTTGAGCCTTTGGGCTTGAATTGAATCGGTGCAGTTGATAGAGATTCAACCCTTGACTAGCGTTGTTCAATGTGGGCCTTAGTTAGTTTCTTGGGGTTGTTTGGGCCCTAATGTTGCTTGACCCATTTCACTAGTTGTTCAAACCCCCATCATCCCTGAAACCTAACCTTACTTAGGATGTAAGGTATATTTGGGGATTTTTTGCTTGTTTGGGCTCCAAACATGTTGAACTCCTTAAGCTTGATATTTATGATTTTTGTGGGTATTTGGATTCAAGAAGAGATTGTGAGGAAATGTGCTTTAAAAGAATAGATCAACAACAACTGACCTAGCATATGATTTGCTAGTTCTCTTATCACATTGACTATAAAAGAGTCATATTTTTTTCTTCCATGTTTCTTAATGTATTCCTCTTTGATGAACTTGTTATAGATAAGAACATTCTTAATGTATTATAGGTGATGAATTTTACAAATAGATTATTTTTTTCTCATGAGAGGTCATTTTTGTTAGAAGTGTAAGTTTTCTTGGTGTCGAGCCTTTCAAGATATGGTGGAACTCGTTAAGGGATATGTTTTTCTTGTGGTGAGGTATCCTCTCTCTCAGATATTGTGTATCCTATAGGTTTACTAGTGGGAGAAGGGTATTTACTACCTTCCCTGATTTGAGTTTAGTCTCTTGAAGATCGATATAGTAGGCTTGGTATGTCATGTCAATATTATGTTGCATGGATTGGACTTACCTTTTGTTTGGATTAGGTGTTAGTTAGGAAAGTAACTACAAGTTTTTTGGTGGTTGTGGCACAACACCTGTGAAAGTGTTCATTTTTATCAAATGTAGATTTTCACAGTTGTAATTCAAAATGAGAAAGTAATTTCTAGGGAAAATGATGCAACATATGTTTTAGATGTTTCAACACTTTGTAACACAATTTTATTCAAAAGTATACATTTTTTTAGGTGGAGGGGAGAATCGATAATAGTTTTTGTTAGTTTGGAGGTCTCCATCCTTGTGGAGAATTGGTCCATTAAGGGTTTTGGATTGAAATGGATGATATAAGGGATTGGAAGGTTGATTTGGATATTTCCATTGGTTTTGCATGGCCCAAGTAGTTGGAGTAGGGTAATATCAAGGTTGAGGATGAATTTGTGATATAGTTGGTTGAAATGGCATAGGAACCCCTCATATTAGAGGAAAATTTAGCCTAAAATTTCTGATGAAAATTTCACATAATTTCCATGTCATAATATGTAAACCAATAAAAAGCATTTAAATTTAAAAAGAGGTACATGTAAATATTTTGGAGGGAAAATAACAAAACTACTCTTTTTAATTGTATTTTTGGCTTATCTCCTTATAGATTTACTCAAATTTCAAGTGTAGACACTCGCTGGATACATAATTAAATTTCACATCCAACGAGTACCCATTATGCATACTTTTGGGAAGACCCACATTAATAAAAATTGAAGATACATTAAAAAACATGTTCAAGACGTTTTTTAATGTATGTTCAATTTTTATCAATGTGGGTCTTACCAAAAGTATGCATAATGAATACTCGTTGGATGTGGAATTTAATTCTGCATCCAACAAGTGTATACACTTGAAACTTTAGTAATCCTGTAAGGAGATAATCCAAAAATAATATTAAAGAAGGTATTTTTCTTCTTTTCCCTCCAAAATTCATAACTCTTATTTTATTATGTTAACCATTATTTTATTATTTTTCTTTAGGAGGCCACTTTTAGGCTGAAATTTCCTCTAATGTCTCCTTTGGTTGATGAAGCATAATGGTTGCAAATTCTCTTCATCCCCATGAAAATAAACTTTTGGACCTAGAAAAGAAGGACACATGTTAGTTGGACATGGAAGCATTTGCAAAAGAAAATGATTTGGAATCGAACCCGATCAAACACTGGAGGCATTTCTTGGAGAAGCATAAGCACGAGTCATCGGGTAAGTATTCTGTTGACTCATTAACTTCTCCTTATTGCTATGCTGGCGCTATGATGTGTAGACTGTGGGGACAACATGATTCTACAATATTTACTATAGATATGGTCCCGTTAATGGAAGCTGCGATTAATGGTTATGTTATGGATTGGGCAAATATTCTATTTGATAGATTAGCCACTGAGATATTAGAATACAGAAGGAAATCATATACAACTTTCTGGATCATTCCTCCTTTCTACTATAGTGCATATATTCTTGATATTATTTGTTTTAATTCTGAATACCTTGTCCTCGGATGGAAGTGGACTTCCCAAGATCCTAATCCTATTCATATCTATCAAAAACAATTGTGGAAGGCCCACTATAAGAATCACCTGTACAGAATTTGCAATGGTTTTGTCCTACCTGTATATTATTCTATCTTCAATAAGCCTGCCCCTAGGATATCTCAGGAAGAAACAATTGACCTAAAAGTAGTGGGTAGTTGGTTCGGGGAGGAGAAATTCACTTATGTGAGGCTTTTTGGTAGTCTTACCAAACCCCATGTTCTTCCTCTATATGTTCCTGATAAACTGTTAGCCCGAGAGTTGGCATATCAGATAACAATTGAAGGAACGTCAAGAACCTTGAAGGATTCCAAGAAACATATGTGGCCTACATTCCCCCTACGGTGTGGCATTTTTAACTTACATGATTATAAGCATGCAGAGAAAGAGGTAGAGAAGATTCAGATGCTGAATCTTGCCACCATTCCGAATAGGCATTATGACCCAAGGAAGGTTGCCTATAACATTACCTCTCAAGCTGAACTTACCAAATTTGATCATGAAGCATATGACTTTGATGATTTATTTGCTTCAGTCGAAATATTTTATCGGGTTAAAGGATTGGCCAGGATCAAATATGGAGATGAGGGGTTAGAACAATTCAATAGGCTTAGAACCCAAAGGTTGCAAACTCTACCTTTGGATCTATTAGCTACAACCCCAACAGTTCAGCCATAGAGTCAAAGTGAAGAGAAAGTTGCTGATAATACTCCTGTAGTGGAGAAGGTTCCCGAAAAGGAAAAGTTGCCAGAGTAGGAGCAGCGACAAGAAACGAGTAGCAGATTCCTTGATTCAAGCATTTATGTTGATCCTAAATTAATCAAGGAATGGCATCAATTTGATACCATCATTAGTAATACTTAGAGCATTCAAGTATTCAGCACACCTGAGGTGACCACTACTCAGAAGTCAGTAATTAACACAGTTCTGACTAAAGGAACACGTGGCCCAACCATGACTGATAAGGATGTATAAATAATCCCTAAAAATCCCTCTGATGAAATTGTTTTACATGTAGAAGAAATACCACCATTAGATGTCTTCTACAGCCCTAAGCATAGGGCTGTAATTAGAAGACAAAGGAAAAAGAGGAAAGTTGATCAATCTCCTCTTTTGTCTTCACAAATGGAGATAACAAATGTGGTATAGAAAGAGGAAGTTAATCCTTCTGAAGATCTCACCAAAAGTTCTCGGTATGCTGGAGCATACACACTGGCCACAATGGATAAAGCTTCGGAGGATAGTAATTTGTTAAAAGAAAAATACCAAGCAATCATTTTGCTGGAAGCACAGGCACAAGAGAAACAACAAAAGATAGAACAGCTGGAACCATAGTTAGTAGTCCAGAGACAATTAAATGACCAATTGAGTGAGAAATTGCTCAAACAAAAGCAAAGGATTGATGAGCATGCAATTCATAAGCAACAGGAACTATCCCAAGCATTGAGTAACTTGCAATCATTAAATGAACAACTGAGTAAATCAAAGGAAGAATAAATTGCTCAGCTATCACAACTGATAGAAAGATTCAAGGAATATCCCCAAGTGGGAGAATTCAGATCAGAGACTCTACAAATTACTAGGGCATTGTCTAGTCAGTTGAGCCTGTTATGTCATAATATCTCACTCGTTCTTCCTCTGTGTGAAATTTCATCATCCATGGTTGACAAATTAGTTGATGTGAGACTGAACTTGGAAAAAGCAGATGAAAGATTAACAAATTTTCTCTCTTGGAAAGAATCTAAAGAGGGAAAAGCTACTAATCTACCACAAATTCTGGAATCACATAAAGAAATTCTATTCATTCAATGACAATCTCAACTAATGAAGGTAGAAAGAGTGACATTAAGATGCAAATCGGCAATAGACAACGTGGTTGAATTGATTAATAATACTCTTTGTTTATCAAATTTAATAACAGAGTGTTCTCTAGGGAAACTTCCATCAATAAAAGCATTAGAATAGATTTGGAAACAAGAGCTAGAGCAGAGGAAAGGATTGATTGTAGGTATTCAAAGTTTAACATGGGAAACCTTTTGGCTTTTCCTTGTCAAACCATATAGTCAGCAAACAACAATGAAATTCCTTACCGATGCAATTGGCCATATGATTCCTGAACTTAATGATGCCACATAGACTGCTCAGTTACACTCACGCATGAGTTATCCACTAGAACTTCAGCCGATGCTCGCCATTTGTCAGCTCCAACCACAAGATAATCAACCAATACAGTGAACCATTTTGAACGACTGCAGCATGCCTATTTCAAAGAATATTTTCACATTTTTGTGATTTGGTCATACCAGCACATAGCATATTTATTTCATAGTTTGTAAGTTTAAGTAGTATTTATAGACCCTTTCATGTTTTTAGAAAGGGTCCTAAAATTTTTGTATTAAGACTTGGATTGGAAGTTGCATTACTGTACTTTTGATATATTTATTTTTATAAAAACTGGACGTGAATTCTGAGTTTTGATGAAGAATACTTTTATGTGATATGCACTATTGCTTCCTGTAAAAGTATTTCCAAGTTAAAAGGCGGGATTTGAATGCGATTTATATCGGAGGAGACTTAAATGCATATGGTACTACTATCTATGTTTTGCTTCATCTTTTTATGTGAATCAACATTTATTTATTTTCTTGTTATTGATATATGTATATGTTTTTACATCAATTCTTTGACTTATCACTATTGAATGTTTATGAGTTGTTATTTTTCATGCATATATATGTCAGTAATATAATAAAGATTAGTGTGATAACATTTTAATTATTACTTTGTTCAACTACTTGAACAAAGTAATTATTATATGAATGAATATTTTTTTTTATGAGTAGAGTCATCTATATGCCTACTTGTTAATATGAACCATAAAAAATTGCACTAAAAGAAAGACTTCCTGAGATAGATTAGTTAATTTTATATTGTTGCATTTTAGAATAGATCATCCATCATTCCCATTAGATATTAGAAAATCGATCACTTATCCATCCCACTTATAAATCATTGGGAAACTGGTCCCATTATATCCAGTCGGAGCCACCACACCAAACGGAAAAGGAGTTTCTTTTAAGGTCAAGCCGGGTGGTTTTCTTTGATGTTGATGCATCGATTTTCAAGGCATCAACATTTTTGGTGCTAGAAGGAGGGAATGAACTGTGAATGACAAGCAAATCTAAATCTATAATTCATTCTGAGAGTAAATCTTCCTCCACCTCACCCCCAACTTCTCCCTCGCATGCTAAATATCCAGTTTCTAAGAGAGAAGTTGAGAAAACAAAAACCACTGCTCAACCGCAAAACATCTTAGATAAATCAACTCTAGAATCTCTTGAAGTACAGTCTCTAGTTCATAAAATTCAAGGATTCTCAATATCACCATAGAAATTTGAGTTATCTCAAGGCAGTGTGACTTTGAAATTCGTTCCTTCTCATCCCCTCACTAGACTTTAGAGTGAAAAAATTGGTATTGAACCTACTGAATTACCTTTGCCTAAACGAAAAAGAGCAAGGAAGACAATTGAAGGATCTGATAGTGAAACTTTCTCGTCAACATCATCCATTTCATCTTCTCCATTGCAAAGTCAACCATCCACTCGCCCACTCCAACTTGTCATTCAACAGGGTACTGGAACTTCAATATCTGCTTCTCAACCATCTGTAACTTCAATATCTTCTCCTTCAAAACCATCTAGAACTTCATTTGCGCTATCATACATTAGTAGCTCAACAATGGCACATAACCCATGGAAAAATCCTGGTGTAGTCACAATGCCTACACCTTTGAACCCATTGCCAGCTCATCCCGAGAAATGGTTGCCAAAATTCAATCCAGATGCAGGAATACAGACAAATGAACACATAAACAACTTTATGTTGTCAGTCAACTTAAAAGGAGTTACTGAAGAAGATGTGGTTGTCAGACTTTTCCCATATACCCTACAAGGATCAACCGAGTCTTGGTACTTTTCTTTACCATCAGGACCATTACTAGTTGGAATATTTTTCAAGAGCAGTTCTTAACTAAATATGGTGATGACAAATCTGTAGCAACGTTAATCAATGATCTCTCAAATCTTAAAACGGAATCTAGAGAGCCCATAAAAGAGTTCAATTCACGATTTAATAAACTCTTAAATAAGATTCATACTATCTCAAAACCTGGTGAACAGGTTAGAAGTGAATTGTATATATTAGCTTTACCTTCAAATATATCTTTGTAGATAGAGCTACAAAACCTACTCTAGCAGAGAATACGAAAGAGGCAATTTTTGTGGAAAAACGTATCATCGCCTTAGAAAAGAAAGCTGCTCTTGAAGATAGAAAATCTAAAAAATTCACCTTCAAAGATGATTCAAAGAAGAAAATGGCAAAAGATCCATACGATATGGAAGGTCTCCAAAAGGTTCTAAAAACTATATCAAATGAAATGATAGAAATTAAGAAACAAGTAGCTGAGACCTAAACTAAGCAACCATTTAGAAACTTTAAGAAACTAGAATCAAAAGCCCCTAATGCTATATCCAATGCAGAGTGAGACCCCGAGAATGATGAAGAAAAAGATACAATCTTATCATCTGAAGAAACTGAAGAAGAGGAAGCTGTAGAATGTCATGGGATATGCGACTTCATTTTGCCCAATTCTGATACTGGAAATGAACAGGAAGCTTTCCTAGTAAGTACTAGGAGTAAAGGGACTCTTGAACCTGTTCAAACAACTCAAAAGAAAAATAACATGTGTACTACTACTAAAGAAAGAGCTCCCACAAGGAAGTCTACAACGATACCTACTCAAAATCAACCATCAACGTCCAATCCACCTTCATCATCTAAAACATTAGTAGTTGCGGACTCTATGGATTACAACGTCATTGAAGACATGAAAAAAATGAAAGCGAATATCACTATGTTTGAGCTTAGTAAGCTTAAACATCAACAAAAATTGTTGCTGAATGAATTAAATGCAGTACCTTCTTCTCCTCTTCCAAATGCTGTATTGTCCAAAGCTACTAATGAGACAGGTAAGCCACCAGTTGGTAGAGTAGAAGCTACTGATGCTGTTCTAATCGGAGATAGATCAAATTTGCATACTCCTCCTTTTCTCTTGACCTACGAGATTTATAATAGAAATATACACAATTTCCTGATAGACTCAGGGGCTTCATCAAGTATAATGCCGGCTTCGATTTGTTCTAAACTGAATATCGAACCCCAAAAGTCTGCAGTGCATATTGTCCAATTGGATAGAACTAAGGTCCAAGTATTAGGAGAAATCAACCCAATTACCATTAGGTTGCCCACTGATCCAAGAGTGGTTCAGAGAATTGACATATTAATTGTTGATATTATTGAGTTTTATAGTTTGATTTTAAGTAGAGACTGGTTTGAGAAACTTCATGGTTACATTTCTACCGACTGGTCTCACATGTGGCTTCCCTATAAGGGGAAGCCAAATCAGATTAAGATTGATGAGGAGAAGCATATGACTCATACTGTAACAGAGTTTAAATAAGAAAACCAGCCTATAACATTCAACAATAACATTCTTGGTAACTACTCATCAGAATCATTCTCTAATAATTTTAGTGCTCAATCATCACCTTTCTCAGTTAATAATTTCACATATCAAATTGAAAACTTTTCCCAAACAGATATATCAAGATGTGTTAAAATTTCTAAGGAAATTGTAAATAAAACTGTAGATAAACCTTTATTTTGGTCATTATATTTTGATGGGTCTAAATATAATGATGGTGCAGGAGCAAGATGTATTTTGGTTAGTCCTGAGGGAGAAAAGACTATGTTATCATGTAGATTAGAATTTGAATACACAAATAATACTACTGAATATGAAGCCTTGATTCAAGGACTTTACAAAGCAATAGGTATTAAGGTGCAATATTTGTAAGTGTTTGGTGACTCTGAAATTGTTATAAAACAAGTCAGAAATACTATACATTGCCTTTTTAGTCACCTTAAACATTATCAATCCTTGGTACAAGACCTTATATCTCATTTTATAGCATTTAATATTTCTCCCATTCCTAGATCTCAGAATGCAGCAACAGATTTACTAGCCAATGTTGCTTCTAAGCTCCTTCCATCTGAATATTACAGTCTCAATAGATTTTCAGTAGAGTTAATTTTCAGACCATTGATTCCCGATAATGTCACTAACTGGCGAGTATTCAATCATGACAATGACATTTTAAATTTTTTAACTTCTGATAAGTCCTATGATGATCAAATTATTGATGAAAGTGAGCATGATCTTCAAATGAAGGAAAAAATTGAAGAAAATTCAATACCTAAACTAGTGGTCAAACTTAAAGACCTCTATGACATCAAAGATAGGTTTAAATAGGTTACTAATTCAAAGCTTCAAAGTTCTACTTTGAGATTTGAATTAATAAATCTTGGCACATAGGCTAAGCCACAAAATATCAATCTGGGATTAGGACTTACTTAAGAATAAAAATTTGCATTTATCAGATTATTGAATAGATATAAAAATGTCTTCGGTTGGAATTATGATGACTTGAAAACATATGATACTTCCATAATACAACATACAATTCCAATGATATCTGAAGAGAAACCAGTACAACATAAATTGAGGAGAATCCATCCGAACCTTGAAAGTCAGATAAAAGCTGAGTTAAACAAACTCTTGAAGGCTAAGATAATTTTTCGTGCTAGACATTCAAATTGGGTGTCCAACTTGGTGCCTATGAGAAAGAAGAATGGTGACATTAGAATTTGCATTGATTTTAGAAATCTTAATAAGGCAAGTCAAAAAGATAACTTCCCACTACCAACAATGGAGCAAACTCTACATTTAGTAGCTGGTTCTGAATTAATGTTTTTTTTTAGATGGTTTTTCTTGGTATAACCAAATCTTGGTGCACCCCGATTATAGACTCAAGACTACTTTCAGAACTAAGTGGGGAACTTATGCCTATCAAAAAATGCCTTTCGGTTTAATTAATGCTGGAGCTACCTTTCAAAGAGCGATGGATATAGCATTCAAAGGTATGATCAATAAATCAATAGTTGTTTATTTAGATGACATTACTGTCTTCTCTAAGAAAAGAGAAAATCATTTACATGATTTGAAACAAATCTTTGAACGCTGTAAAAGGTATGGGATTCACTAAATCCTAAGAAGTCATTTTTTTCTCTTGACCAAGGTAAACTCTTCGGGGTTCATTGTTTCAAAAGATGGTATTTATATTGATCTAGATAGAATTAAAGAGATTTATGATATTCCATTTCCACATAATAAAAAATAAATGAAATCATTTTTAGGTCAGATTAATTTTGTAAAAAGATTTGTTCCAGATTTTTCACAGATTGTTTGACCATTACAAATCATGATCAAGAAAAACTCAGTGTTTAAATGGGGCATATAGAAAGGGAGGCTTTTGATTCAATCAAGAAAGCAATCATAAATTCTCCCACATTGAACACTCCCGATTTTTCAAAACATTTCATTTTATATACTCTTGCATCTGATTCATCTTATACAGTAGTACTGACAAAAATCAATGATCAAAACTTATAAGCACCAATTTCATTTTATAGTTCAAATCGTTAAGGTGCTAAACTTAATTACTCTGAAGTTGAAAAGAAAGCCTTTGTTGTATTCAAAGCCATTAAAAATGTTAGGCCCTTTCTCTTAAAGGCTCACACAAAAGTTATAGTCCCTTTTTCAGCAGTAAGACAGTTACTAGTTCAAAGGGAATTGGGAGAAAAAGGGGCGATTGGGTCACGACATTACAAGAGTATGATTTGGACATTAGACCAACAAAGATTGTCAAGGCCAAGGTTTTTGCAGGTTGTTAGCAAGAGCTTCTAATATTCAGGAACATGAAGGTACAAACGATATTGAAGAAATCAATGAGATAAGTACCATTAATCCTGAATCCCAATATGCAAATTTGATATTATATTTGGAAAATGGATGTGCTCCTTCTAATCTTTCCTATAAAAATAAACGTGCCATAAGGCTGAAAGAAATTTTTTTTATGATTGTTGATGATGTGTTGTTTAGATGGAATTATGATTCAAATTTGTTAAGATGCTTAGAAAAACTTGAAGCGCAAAAGGTCTTGCAAGAGTTACATGCCGGTCCAGCAGGAGGAAATTTTGGAGCTGATACAACAGCTCTCAAAATTATTCATGTTGGGTATTATTGGCCCACCTTATTCAAAGATACTCATGAATATGTGAGGAAATTCAAAACATGTCAAACTACTAGTGGAAGACAAAGCAAGCCAGCTTTTCCTTTGCAACCAATCAACATTGAGCAACCCTTTGAACAATGGGGATTGGATATCATTGGAGAAATTATTCCACATTCATCCAAACAACACAGGTACGTCCTTACAACCACGGATTATTTTACTAAGTGGCTAGAAGCAATTCCTTTGAAGACAACAAACTCTGTGGCAATCATTGAATATATAGACCAGTTCATCATTACTAGGTTTGGTGTCCCAAACACTCTTATTTTTTATAATGCATCTTATTTCTGTAGTAATTCCATACTAGAATTTGCTATCAAAAAAGGATTCAAATTGAAATATTCTGCAAACTACTACCCTCAGGGTAATGGTTTAGCAAAATCTACCAATAAAAATCTTATCAAAATCATTAAGAGAACTATTGATCATAATCATAAGAATTTGCATAAGTCTTTGATATTTGCATTATGGGCAGACCGTATAACATAGAAGGCCTCAATAGGCACTTCTCCATTAATCTGGTGTATGGAAAAGAGGCTGTCATACCAACAAACTTAATATGTCCATCACTAGCCTTAGTGTAGTTTATTGAAGAAAATCCCCCATCTTCTATCCAATTGAGACATAATTAGATCTTGAAATTAGAAGAGGAAAGGGAGAAATCTCGAACTACACATGTGAAGCATCAACAAATTATTAAGTCTTATTTTGATACAACTTCCACCGGCCCAAAACTTTTACAAGTTGGTGATCTTGTTTTGAAATGGGACAAAGCCCACGAGGATAAAGGAAAACACACGAAGTTTAAGAAAATGTAGCTCAGACCATTTCAAAGTAGTGAGAAGATAGGCCCATCAACATTCATATTGCAAGATCTATTAGGAAAGAGAGATTCTCTTCTTGTCAATGGGCTTATTTTGAAAAACTTCTTCACTTGAGGAGGTAACCCCTTCTCACTCTGTAAATATTCAATTTTCAGCTATAAGTTGTGTGAATAATTAGTTTAGTTTCTTTCTTGGAAAATAAAGTTGTAAATAGCCCTCTATTGGTTTTTAGTATTTTTAAAAGGTTGATTAAAAGAAAAATAGTGTTAATATTTACTTTTGATAGGCGAAAGCCTTGAAGGAAAAGAAGAAAGTTCTAGGAAATAATGTATAATTAAACTCTGAAAACCCTATTTGTTTTTGTAAAATATTCTCAAAACTTGAAAATACTGTAAATCATTCTAAGTTTTAAAAGCCTAAAAAAAGTTATCAATAGAAAGCAAAAATTGATCCAATCTTAGCATATTCAACTCTCATCCATGTTCTCTTAGGGGGAAAATTATTCACCCCATCCATCAAAGTTATGATTTTTCAGAGTGTAATTCTAAAATATATTTGATATAAGAGATAAGAGGTCTCATCACGAGCCTGGTTACAATCATAGGGACAGTTCAACTACATTAACTAACATTGCATACCAAAACAAGGTAATCGCTTATAATTATAAGACAAGGGGTCTCATCATGAGCCAGCTTGTTCGGTTAAATTGCAACCAGTGAATGGCATTGTCAACAGCTGGTCACCAAACCAGGACAATGGCTTTTTATCTTACAAAATAAAGAAATAAAGGAAAAAGAAAAATGAAATACAAAATGTGTGGAAACATATTTTTTGGATTCATTCTTTTCAATTATACTCTGAAATGGATGGGACAATGAATGATCAAATGGTTAAAAGGTAACCCTGTCAAGGCTATAGACATTTGCTGGCAGCAGTGGCTCTACTTGTGACAAGAGAGACATTATACAAGCTAAGTTGGAGAAGTCTCTTGTTTTATCATTATCAACTAATAAAGGTTTACTTAAACTTAGAAAGTATGTAATTTCGAGATGAGAAAGAGATAACAAAAATAGTTTTCATTATATTCAGAGTTTATGATTACCCAGTTATATTAGATTTTCTCTATCCATTAAGGTTTTTAGATTAAGAAGGTTAAAATATTACATTGCTTTCTCAGAGATAATTGTTTCTTCCAGTGAATCACCAATTGTTGTGCTGTACAACAACCCCCCATTTCTAAAAATCTTTTACACAAAATTTTTAATAAGAAATGTGTCCGTTTTTAAATAAACTTAGTGAGATTTGTAAGTTGATAAATAAAACTGGTATTGACCTCATTATAAGAAAAGTATTTATCAAAAGGCCAAATGTAAATAATTCATTTTGTAAAGCCTTTTTAAAAGTATAAAGTGTTCATTTGAAAAACATTATAAATAATTATACATTGCGATAAAGCGATCGAAGATCGCATATCGCAATGACAAAGGGACACACATAAAGAGGGCCTCATCAAATCCTCCGATTTGATAAAGGTAATCGCAATCGGCAATCAGGGATATCATATGGAAAATAACTAAAAGCGTGAACCAAACCCTCGATTGCAATCAATGAATAAGGTGCACATCTCAAGAAGAAGGTTTTCATGCATAAGTCTTTTAAAAAATTAATAAATCAAACCAATTCAATAAAAAAAATATTCTACCTTATTTTAATATCACTTTATCAGCAATCGGAGATATTCGTTGCAAGAGCTGTAAAACTTACCCTTTGAAACTCCCGATTACAATTAGCGATTTATCGTCGATCACTGATCGGGGAAATCCAAAGACACGCTTGAGTTAGTCATTCAATATATGATCGATGAGACGGGTATTTATGATATTTATTCATCACAATTGGTGGCTCGAACGGCTATTAAATTTCACAGTTAAGAGTAAATCCTTCAAGGATTTCACTCATGGTGGTTCTTAACTACATCTGACTTATCATATGTCAATCACCTTAATTCTGTTCATTTTCATATTGGCTTTTAGTGGTAATATCCCTGTATTACAATTTGTGATTGTCTGTGCAGAGTTTATTTAAACTCATGAATTCGGAGAAGATGGGGAAGAAATCTAAGAAGGCCAAGGCAACTCCTGCAGTTAAAGAACCAGGATCGAGCAAGAAGGGAATAATATCAGATACGACATGTCTCGGTTTGGGAAATGCGAGCTGGGAAAGCATATACAATTCGATAGAAGCAGAGGAGCCCAAAGAATTAGAAGAGGAAGCCATAGCCGATTCCATCGGCAAGTGAGAAGGAACTCTCAAAGAATTGGCCCGTTCATACCTTCACATGATAGCACCATGGGCCAAAATTTTGCCACATACTGATGTGGTTAGAAGGGTCATTAAGAAAATCCCATCTTCAGATAGAACATTTTCCATGGCTAATGGAAGGACGTTCAGTTCATTTAAACCTGAAGATCTCAGGAAAATGTACCATCTACCTCTGCTCGAGAAGCGATATAACAAGGCATTCCTGGAAGCATTTGCAAAATAAAATGATTTGGAATCAAACTCGATCAAACATTGGAGGCATTTCTTGGAGAAACATAAGCATGAGTCATCAGGAAAGTATTCTGTTGACTCATTAGCTTCTCCTTATTGCTATGTTGGCGCTATGATGTGTAGACTATGGGGACAACATGATTCTACAATATTTACTATAGATATGGTCCCGTTAATGGAAGCTACGATTAATGGTTATGTTATGGATTGGGAAAATATTCTATCTGATAGACTAGCCATTGAGATATTAGAATATAGAAGGAAAGCATATACAACTTCTCGGATCATTCCTCCTTTCTACTACAGTGCATATATTCTTGATATTATTTGTTTTAATTATGAATACCCTGTACTCGGATGGAAGTGGACTTCCCAAGATCCTAATCCTATTCATATCTATCACAAATAGTTGTGGAAGGCCCACTATAAGAATCACTTGTACAGAATTTTCAATGGTTTTATCCTACCTATATCTTATTCTATCTTTAATAAGCCTGCCCCTAGGATATCTCAGGAAGTAGCAATTGACCTAACAACAATGGGTAGCTAGTTCAGAGAGGAGAAATTCACTTATGTGAGGCTTTTTGGCAGTCTTACCAAACCCCATGTTCTTCTTCTATATGTTCCTGATAAACTGTTAGCTCAAGAGTTGGCATATCGGATAAAAGTTGAAGGAATGTCAAGAACCCTGAAGGATTCCAAGAAACATATGTGGCCTACATTCCCCCTACAGTGTGGCATTTTTACCTTACATGATAATAAGCATGAAGATAAAGAGGCAGAGAAGATTCAGATGCTGAATCTTGCCACCATTCCGAATAGGAAATATGACCCAAGGAAGGTCGCCCATAATGTTACCTCTCAAGCTAAACTTACCAAATTTGATCATGAAGCAGTGACTTTGATGATTTATTTTCTTCAGCTGAATTATTTTATCGGGTTAAAGGATTGGCTAGGATCAAATATGGAGATGAGGGGTTAGAAAAAATTAATAGGCTTAGAGCCCAGAGGTTGCAAACTCTACCTTTGGACCTATTAGCTACAGCCCCAACAGTTCAGCCACAGATTCAAAGTGAACAAAAAGTAGCCGATAATAATCCTGTAGTGGAGAAGGTTCCCGAAAAGGAAAATTTGCCAGAGCAGGAGTAGGGACAAGAAAAAAGTAGCAGACTCCTTGATTCAAGGAATATCCCTAAGTGGGAGAATTCAGATCGGAGGCTCTACAAATTACCAGGGTATTGTCTAGTCAGTTGAGCCTGTTATGTCGTAATATCTCACTCGTTCTTCCTCTGTGTGAAATTTCATCATCCATGGTTGACAAATCAGTTGATGCGAGACTGAACTTGGAAAAAACAGATGAAATATTAACATATTTTCTCTCTTGGCAAGAATCTAAAGAGGGAAAAGCTGTTAATCTACCACAAATTCTGGAATCGCATAAAGAAATTCTATTCATGGAATGACAATCTTAGCTAATGAAGGTAGAAAGAGTGACATCAAGATGCATATCGACAATAGGCAATGTGGTTGAATTGATTAATAATACTCTTTATTTATCAAATTTAATAACAGAGTGTTCTCCAAGGAAACTTCCATCAGTAAAAATATTAGAACAGACGTGGAAACAGGAGCTGGAGTAGAGGGAAAGATTGATCGCAGGTATTCAAAGTTTAACATGGGAAACCTTTTGGTTTTTCCTTGTCAAACCATATAGTCACCAAACAACAATGAAATGCCTTACCGATGCAATCGGCCATATGATTCTCGAACTTAATGATGCCAGATACATTGCTCAGTTACACTCACGCATGAGTCATCCACTATAACTTCAGCTGATGTTCACCATTTGTCTGCTCCAATCAAAAGATAATCAGCCAATACAATGAACCATTTTGACCGACTGCAACATGCCTATTTCAAAGAAGATTTTCATATTTTTGTGATTTGGCCATACTAGCGCATAGCACATTTATTTCATAGTTTGTTAGTTTAAGTAGTATTTATAGACCCTTTCATGTTTTTAGAAAGGGTCCTAAAATTTTTGTATTAAGACTTGGATTGGAAGTTGCACTACTATACTTCCGATATATTTATTTTTATAAAAACTAGACTTGAATTCTGAGTTTTGATGAAGAATGCTTTTATGTGATATGCACTATTGCTTCCTGTAAAATTATTTCCAAGTTAAAAGGTGGGATCTGAATGTGATTCATATCGGAGGAAACTCAAATGCATATGGTACTACTATCTATGTTTTTGCTTCATGCTTTTATGTGAATCAACATTTATTTATTTTCCTATTATTGATATATGTATATGTTTTTATAGCAATTCTTTGACTTATCACTATTGAATGTTTAAGAGTTGTTATTTTTCATGCATATCTATGTCAGTAATATATAAAGATTAGTGTGATAATGTTTTAATTATTACTTTTTTAAACTACTTGAACAAAGTAATTATCATATGAATGAATATTTTTGTTTATGAGTAGAGTCATCTATATGCCTACTTGTTAATAAGAACCATAAAAAATTGCACTAAGAGAATGACTTCCCGAGATAGATTAATTACTTTTATATTGTTGCATTTTAGAATAGATCATCCATAATTCCCATTAGGTATTATAAAATTGATCACTTATCCATCCCACTTATAAATCATTTGGAAATTGGTCCCATTATATCCAGTCGGAGCCACCACACCAAACAGAAAAGGAGCTGCTTTTAAGGTCCAGATTGGGTGTCTTTCCTCGATGTTGATGCAGCAAATTTCGAGGCATTAACAGGTATTTATTTATGTATTTGGGAGAAACAAATGGCCAGATCCCTTCGTGCTTGTCTTGATCTACAATGCATCCATTTGCATGGCTAGTGAGTGCAAAATATCAATTTTCATATCCTCTAATAATCCTCATATATCTTTCTTAGTAAGGGTTATAAGGTTATTTGACTAAGAAACCAGACTCTTATCATTCATACCCTTCTTCCTTGTTGATCTATATGAGTTCATGAATATTATCTTGATACCATAATACTCTAACTATAATATGTCACCATTTTTAGGGAGATTCAAGGTCTCCATGAATTCCTCTCATACCTCTCTAAGTAAGACAATTTCAATGAGTTGTCATCTAATGTGCAACCATGAGCTATATTAAGTTGGAACCATTATTCATAGTATTCCAGGGACTCATTTTGTCCTTGGATGATTCTAAATATCTCATTTCTTGTGTTCCTATATTTACAGATGTCCTTGTACCTTATCGATGAATCTTTGCTTCATTTTGTCCCACTTAACAATGTTGTTCCCTTCTAGGTTCATGAACCATTTCGAGGATACTTCCTTCAATATAGATGGAAAGAGATTCAACTTCTATTCATCTAATGTATAGTCATAAGCCCTAGAAACAACCAAAAACACAAAAAGTGAAGTATTAGGGCCTTATGTAGTAAGGCCATGGAAGTGAGGAAGAGTATAAGAATTAATGCTTTTCATATTGATTTAACAAAATGGAAATTAAAATACTTCAATTTTCTCTCCATCATTTTCCATTGTATGGTGATATTGGGATCCTCCTTCTTTGAAGAGATTTGAAAATTTTATTGCTTTCTCATTTAAGAAGTACATAAAACATTATGTTTCCTCTTGTATGGTTGCCTCACAACAAACTTGCTATTATTCTTGATTGCTTGAATTTGTTCTAGTAATGGGATATTTTGATATGAATTTTACAAACTTATCTCTAAGTCAATGAATGCATCCTAAGGATTCTGAAACACAAACAAAATGAAATCTACTGACATTTATTCTTTTCTTTCATTGATAAAATGATGAGATACATGCAATTTATTATTCTTTCTCATTTTTGGAAACAAAAAATCATCATGTATATGCAATTTTTAGCTCTTTCCCTATAAAAGCACTAAAAAGTGATGGTCCAAAGAAATGCGACAAAAAATATGAACTTCCTTAGCTACCTACTTTAAATGTTAACCTAAGGTTCATAGAAACTTAAGAGGTACTATGCATGATATGTGAAAAATCCATTCTTGCACCCGTCTAAGAAGGAGGAGACATGTTAATCCTAATAGTGCAAGAGATACTTAGAAAAGGAAAGGAACAATAATAACACAACCTAAAGGGAATTTAGCCAAAAGAAGAATGCAAGATAGAATTGAAAATACCATGTAACAAAGGGACCAATCTTGCTTATCTTGATGGGGATGAAAGGTTGCAAATTCAAGTGAGCCAAGTTTAGGTTATTGATAAAAAGTATAGAAATAAGCTTTTCGAAAATAAAATTGAATACATCTAAGTGTCGACGGGCGGGAATGTACCACCAAAAGTAAGGAATCTCCCTGGAGTGAGTATCAATTAGACCTCACACTATTTGGGATAGAATTCCCATCTAGTATGTGGGCTCAACTTCCACCATATTTGTTTCCTCTTGGATTTTGAATGAAGAGAAGTTAAAGTGAGGGAAAATGTGAAATACCCAAATCATTTCCTTATGAACTAATTGTGAGGTCATGTATTTCAAAGTGATACCCACAATGTCCATTAAATACTTCCTCACATCATTATTTAGACTCCATATTTCGAAAGGACAAAGGTAGAGATGTTGTATTCTACCAATGGTTCATTAATTTTTGTAGTAGCTACAACAAAAACCCCTAAACATTTTCACCCTATACATTTAAAATTTTAGCCTCTCACATTTCCTGATTACATACTCATAGATTTAATTGGAATAATTTTAGTCTATTTGAAAGCTCTAAAATATTGATGGTTTTGATGTAGGAAACATTGGGTCTCATGGAAATGAACTACCCAAGTTAAAATCCTCATCTTCATTTGATGAATTATCAAATCCTCTCCTTGAAAAGATTAAGGATTTAGAACACTCTAATGAACAACATCAAAAAGAGATTTCCATTGTTGAGAATTATCAGTAATTACATATAAGTTAGTGTAGATGGTTCACTTTGTTGCACGTTTACAATGATTGGGCTACAAAGAAGTTGAATCAATCCTTATTGGTTCACTCTCTCATGTTAGGCTTGATTACTTTATGAGAATAAACTGAAGCAAAAATAATGTTTACTGGAACTAGATCCTTAATTGATAAGTTCACTAAATATCCAACAAATAGGTCATACATAGATACCTTTTGTCTACAACCATTTAGTGTCACCTACACAAATATTGATGGTAATCATTGATTGTAGTCACAAACCTAGCTATAGAAATGATGATAATAATGCCTAATCCCTCAAAGGAACCCTTGGTCCAGCATTCAATACCGATTCCAACACTCAAGAACAAAATTATACAAATTGCAAGAATTATGAGTGTCAAATCTTGAGATGCTTCCCACATAAAGACCAAAAATGCTCAAGATGGTTTTTCATGAAATTTGTTCAACCATCAGGATTCATTATTAGCTTCAAAGCATCCTCATTAGAAATAATACAATCCATGATTGAGTTTGAAAGTTTGGCAGTTCTTCCTCTAACTCCATTGTGCCATTTTAACTTTTTAATGTCATGGCCTTCTACTATCAATGTGAATTTATCAGCCTTTGGCACATTGTAAACAATGGGGCTTGTAGGGGAAATTACATTATCGATAAAGTGGAGAGTTCTAGTTAACACCAAAATAGCCACCCTTAGTTCCTCGTCAAGTGCAAAAATGGTTTTCGTTGATTTTCCAAGTCATAAAGGCTTGTCTCTATCTAGAACTTTTCTTCTATCCCTTTATCTGGAATCTTTAGTATTATACGAGACCTGCATTTAGTTAGCTCTTTATCACCTGTAAACATGACCATGTAACAAGCATGGTTTCATCTCATAAGTTTTACTGAACCATTGTGAATCTTATTTGAAACTATAGGCTCACTCTTATTAGCGCGAGCATCATAAATATGGACATCATGCGAATTATGATCACGAATTGTAGTCTTGGGTTTAACCTCTCCATGTTTGAACAACAATTTTATAATTCTTTGAATAAATGGAAATCATATCATTACCATCATATCATAGTTGACCAAATCATAAATCTTTACAGCCTGATCACTATAATTGTGCAACAAAGGGAACCATATGCAATAAATTTTATGTATATGTTGATAATTCTCAACAATGGAAATCTCTTTCTGATGTTGCTCATTTAGGTATTGTAAATCCTTGGTGTTTTTAAGGAGATGATGTGAGAAATCATCAAATGATGATCAGGAGTTGAACTTTCATGGTTCATTTCTATATGAGAACCAATATTTCCTACATCACAACGATCAATATTTTAGAGTTTCAAACATATTGAAATCATTCCAACTAAATCTTGAGTATGCAATAAGGAAATGTGAGAGGCTCCATTCAAATATATAAGAAAATGAATATCTAAGTGCATAAAGTTAGTAGGGCAAGGAGCACTTTCTTTAAAATTGATTACAACCTTAACAAACCCTATACTTGCAAGGACATGAGTAAAATTGAAAGTGATTATGCATTATTCTTGTCATGACAATGGTTTATCAAGAGTTTCATTTGAAGATAATTAATATATGTACATTGGTTGGTCTAAGTAATACAAGAGAAACATCCATGAAAACTTAGAAAAACAAAGAGGGACCCAAAATTTTAAATGTACAGGGTGAATTGTTTTTTTTGGGAGGGGTGGGTGAGGAGGAGGGGGGGTAGGGAAAAATTGAAGGATGGATATTTACCTTAAAGTTTAGAAACCTTGGCGAATCTTACTAGTCCATAACATGCAAACTATAAAATGGTTAGTGATATGTTTTTAAAAATATTCCAATTTCTAATGATTTTCATAGTACCTATAAAAATTTGGTGATTTTTAAGGTAAAATAATTTTATGATATAAAATTTGGGCGAATCATATTTAGGAAAAATGGAAGTTGGAGAATATTTTTTTTTGGAAAACACATAGAAAATTAGCCCACTTGTGAATATTAGCCCCTAAAATTCTTCCTGGGGAGGGGTTGTATTTGCTACAACACTAAGTTAATATACTAGAAATAAGAGTAAATGCTACATCAAAATTGAGCTAAAGCATGATAAAGTGAATTTGATCCTTTTTTATGTAACCTACTACAAGGTTGAAGCAATCTAAGGTTAATAAAGTCACATTAACATTGAGAAAACACCATGAAACTACTTGAAATAACATGCTAGAATCTATTACAAAAAATAAAGGCTAAATACACAAATTTGTGCATACCATGAAATGTAGGCAAGGTGAACTAAAAAAAGGAATCAAACAATGATATATTCCTTTTTAAACCTTGACTGGGCCCCACTCAAAGCTTATACAGGGAACCTAAAAGACTACCAAGGAAAAAAAAATTGAAAGAGAAGAATTTGCATTATCACACTCAAAACAACAATGCATCTAAAAGGGGTTCAAATTCTCTAAGAGTGACTTATAACACATATCTCATTAAATTTGGAAGTATTCAGTGGATCTAGAATATATAACTTTAACTAGATTATGTTTTTTCAAAATGGGGAATTAGAAATTCACTTAGTTCACTAATTTTAATGTACATATTCATCATTTTTTGTGAAAAAATTATCATGATAAACTTTATTAAACAAATTCATATAAACTTGCAAAAACAAATCTTTCACGTCTTAATCTTGGATTCCTTACATTATCTATTTTAATATTTTTATGGTTTGTATTAAAATATAAGTTTGTTAAGGTTATTTTATGAAAATAATGATGTGTATTTTACTATTATTAACCCATTTAATTATAATTTGATATAGTAAATATCATGTATGTGTTAAGTTACAATTATTACTAAGACAATGTTGGCACAATTTAAAAGTCTATCACCTTTGCAACTCTCGTAATATCGCTGAATATTTAAAAAATCTCATAGATCATCGAGTTTATACTCATATTGGATTTAAATTTGAAAATATTTGTGACGCTACCAGCCTTCTTGATCTTTTAACTAAACAAAATTATGATGAGCTTGAAACACTTATTTAATGCTTTTTGAGCATAACAATAAAATTCGAAATAATTTTGGGTAATATCTTTTTGCCTTCTTATATACCATATTTGGTCTTAGTGGATGATAATCATCATTATCACCATTATCATT